>OX451388.1:3881817-4037962 GCA_949629135.1 Eremobia ochroleuca
AGGCATAAGACAGTAGTTATTATTATTTTTTAAACTGAGTGACGTATAGATGGCGCCACCAGCGATTGTGCGATTGTATAATAACCACTACGTTTAGTGATTTCTTATCAGGAAATAATCAAATTCCCAATTATTTTAAATTCACCAATAAAGTAGGCTTTATATACGTACTTTTTTTAACCTTTTACCAGGCCCCGGATATATGCATCCCACATAGATTTTTCAATGCTCTGCCCAGGTTTTGAATTTAAAAAGCACAGAAGCTATCAAAATAAATTCTTGAATGTATACGCTATTGTTCCAAATTCGCAACCTTCGATATCCGAACGTATGTGTCACTGACAGACATTTGAATTTTGACTACCCGTTGAACAGGCCCTTTTCGTTAAGTGCGGAAGTTTTTTGTTCGATTATGGCGAAACAAAGAAAGGTAAGTCGGGCAATTTTTTGATATGTTGTAGATTTTGAGTTTTTCTATTGGGTTTACATCATTTCTAGTCGATTTCTTGTCTAAATTGTCTGAAATATAGCAAAATATAACGTGGGAAACATATGACCATAGCCTGTTTAGTCGACGTTATTTGTGGGAGCTATATATCCTTTGCCTGTTCGAATCACATTTTTTTCATATACTAGCTATTGCACCCTACTTTACCTGTGATTTTTTAAACTCTGGTTTCTACTGGAAAATATGCACAGGATATCTACAACGTGTAACGTTAAATGCGCAAAACCTGAAAATGGTTTGATCAGAATAACGAGCAGAATTAATTGAACCACTTTTTAATATAGGTCACATTTTTCAAAAAAATCTTCATTAAAAACGTTGCCGTGTCTATTTATTAATAGGTCAAGCAAGCCAATGACAGCGCGGCGTAGCGGCCCCGTGACGACTCCTCCCTCCAAAGAGCCTCCCTCGATAAAGCGTCGTCGCAGACGCAAGAAACGATCAGAATGGCCAGTAAAACTAAAACAGCACATAAAACCTTTACAATTTTTTTAATGACTTATTTTCTCTCTGAAATAGGTCAATTGAATTAAAAATCAGTTGGGGTGTCTGAGGTTTTGTGCATTTAACGTTACAAGTTGTATATAATTATCCATTATAAGGTAGTCCTTTACCAGGCAACGGAATACGTTTTCCCACTTTTTATTTTCAGACATTTCAGTGTTTTTCCAGATTTTTTTTGATGAGGAATCATTTACGGCGTGATTCAACGACCAAATCCATATAGAACACTTTATATCTTCCAGCCAGTCTTCGGGGCCTGGTTAAGGGTTAAGTCATAGTAACACTGTCTTATGTCTGAGTAATCCAAGCTTTCATTGTAGTTTATGTTACAGCTATTTGTTGTTCTATATATTCAAATCGTTGCTGTAAATATATACCATTGTTTTCTAGCCGATTATATTAGTTAAATCCCATTTCACTGTAATAAACAAATGCCATGTTCGTGATTAAATGAATCAACACCGATTGAATGATGATTAATTAATCGTCTGTCTGTAGTTGTATTCTGCCAAAAACGAAATATTATGGCATTAATATAGAACGAATTGTACCTAACTATTAATGTAAGGAAATAACGCATTTTTGGCGTTATTTCAATTCAATTTAAATCATTGTGATGTGAATAAAGTAAGTAAATTGAACATTTGTGAAAATCAAAAATCACCTTTTTTGTTTATCTTATCCGCGAACTCGAGCGATCAATCAAATCGATGATCACTTCCTAGGATCTGATATGGCGTCTGAGCAAAATTATCTATCACCTGATCTATATCTAAACAATAAAACCTGATTTACATGCTGCAATTTAATTGCCTGTGGCATACCATAAGTTGAAGCATCAATTACAAGTTCCACAAACACTGTTTAGACGGCTGATTTGTTGCTTCAATTTTACTGTAGGTATTCCATAGGTAAGAAGCATTTAGTGGTTTATTTATAAACGATGATTAAAGTTAAAGAGACGTTGAAACGTCAAAAATTGTATGGTTAAACAGTCTCTTTCTTTAAGCAACGTTTATGAATACGGCGGACATGTAAATGCGGCTTTATGGGTGAATGCCCGGCACAAGGATAATGAAGATTGTAAACAAGGCATCACCTTGAGTTCGCGAATAAGATCTTTAATATAATACATGTCTGGTGATTAAACAGTTGTACGTGTTCGCCTTGCTGTTAAAATATTGAGTGAATTTGACTGGCAATAGTTTTATATTTGAACAAAATAATGTAAATTATGTTCCAATCTTCTAATTTTCGTACCAAATGTCTATCAAATTATAAAATTGATCAATCAGAAACTATTTTGCGCATTTGAAAACTCTTTAATTATTTTTATTAACTATATTCAATAATATTTTGATTGGCAACACATTGAAACCTGTAATTTTTTTACGCGCCAGTTTATTGGGTCAGTTCGATTCAAAATTAATGTCGGTATGGCGCGAAAAAATTGTAAGATGGTAACACTTATTATAAATTTAAACACTGATTTGTGCTGACGAAGCTAGACTGGAGACCAGCCAATGTAAAATGAAAAGTAATTATTCAACATTTCAAAAGCAGCATCACACAATCACTGTACTTACGTTCAAATATTTTAATGAAAATGCGAATATTTAAAACTTTTGTCTCCTTAGGTGTAACTTTTCTCAACTATATAAATGAAAAATAATGTTTCAGCACTAATTCGGATCAGTGTTGCCAGTTACTTATTTTTTGTAAGGAATTAAAAATATGTTGTTTTTTTTTTACGAAAAGGGGACAACGTTACACCGCAATAAGCATATCAGTTACAGAGTGTAAGTAATGGTTAGTTATTTTTATATATTTAGGTTTTAACAACAATGCTGCACGACCGATTATAGTTATCTTACTAGCTGTTATTCAATATTCTTGTTTTTTATAGTGCTATCGGGCCAGTAGACAGATTTAAAGCGAGAATGAAATCGATATCAAAGACAACATAATTATTTGACGCTAATTAACGTTACTTCTCTCTCTTGTTACATTTGCAACTGTTAGGTATGCTTCCCCGCAACATAATATTAATTAGTTGACTAAATATATATTCCGTTTTCTACTGACAAAAAAAAAACAACAATAACCCTTTCAATGCCCCAAATCATGCTTCAGATAACCCTCTTGCAGGTTAAAACCTTTATCAAAAACCCTCACTAGGGAATTCCCCTAAAAGTGTCACTTACAAAAAGAATTTCACTGTATTGTAATAAACTATGTCGGTACAAAACAGTCCGTTTATCGTTTTACAGCTAAAACACGGCTCTTTGCTTTATTGATAATACAATATCCTTCTATCCGACATTATCAACACAAAGGACACGACTTATGAGTAAATTCTTATCGCATTTCGGCTCTAAAACTTTCTATAAAGCAATATTGTCTAAAATGGGGACACTTCTAAAAATAAAATCGTAAGAGCTTACAGCTTATTCTTGTAATAACAAAAAGCTGTAACAAGAAATAATTATATTTACATTGATGAGATTTCTCCTAATGTCCATTGACTGAAGTTTGATTTTCAATTCAAAATGTTACATACACGTCACGCTTGTTGTTTCCTTTATAGGTAAGCAGAAGTGTATGTTAAGTCAAAGAAATAATAGAAAATCAGTTGTGTGTTATTCGCCAAGGCTTGATGGGTTAAATTAATATAGCTAAAAATAGTTTTAATAGTTGTTTATATAAACGCAGTACTTCCTCACTGACAATAATTTAATGACCTACCCAAGTTATATTTGAGCTATCCCTCAAATAAATATAATCGGTCGTGGAAGCCTGATGTTAAGTATAAAAGTTTGTGTAAATAGCTCCTAACGTTCCTTGTTTTTAAGGCGCTAACGGTTTAATGTAGAACATTTTCTTATACGGTTGTGTCATTTACAAGCCCAGACTTATTATAGTTATAGTTGAAGCCGATTAGGCAGTTACTGAACGAGAATTTGTAAAATGAAGATCGTATTAAATATATTTTGTTTCAAAATCGTGTTTCTTTTTCTTGTTTATCATACTAATATTATGCAAGTAAATCTGTCTGTTCTCTTTTCACGCCTGAACTGGTTATTCGGTTTAACGACCCCAAAAAAATCCACCCTACGGTGAATCAATCAATAATCCGGAAACAAATGTCTGAGTACGAAAGTCCGATACACGGAATAACCACTGAAGCCATCGTTATGAAATTCGACAGGTAGGTAGCCTGTGACCTGCAGGGTAATTGCGTAACATACTATCAGTAGCAATGGGTTTAATTTTGACAGTTAAACAACATTAATTGCGTTATTTACGTTGTTGGGCAGACACGTTTTTTCGAACTTAAGGAGCCATGGATTAGCAATAATTATGCTTCAAAATGATTCAAATTGAAAGTAATAGTGTGTTACGCAATTACAGTGCTGGAAAGGGACATCGGCTACTTTTCATCTTGGATGTGGATCTTGTAATATAAAATGATTCACGCAGACCAAGTCGCGGGGGTATCGTATTACCCAGTAACTGGGTTGTGGAGGTCAGATAGGCAGTCGCTCCATGTAAAATACCAGTATTCAACATAGGAAAAGGTTAGGCAAATGATGATTTCTAAAATAAAAGAAAAGAAAGTCCTAGTCCTCTTCCCATTAGTGAATATAGGCAGTCTGGGAAGCCGTTCTGAACACTAAACAATTAAGAAAAACCATTTTTTTTTACAGCCTAGGGTAATTTAGGAAAAGTTGACTGTCATAAAAAAAATACTAAAATTACTTATTATTTTGAAAAATAAACACTTATTTCACGGTAAATATTTATTCATGATGGATACAATTGTATGCTTGCATGTTGTATAGATAATAATTGGATACCTTAGCATTTCTTTCGTGGAGTTGGTGGACATGGCGGTGGTGGTGGTTTAGGCCATTTCTGAAAATAATAAATTGATAAATATGATTATTACTATTGTGAGGGGCTCGTGGCTAAGTAATGACAGCCGCACGGGTCGATCGATCGTGAATGGGTGACCATATTTCCATAGCAAGACCCCTCCGTGCCTCGGAAAGCACGTTAAGCCGTTGGTCCCGGCTGTCATTCGTGGATCTTTGACAGTCGTTACGGGTCGTCAGTAGCCCGAAAGTCTGACAACCAGTCTTACGAGTACCAAGGGGTATCGTATTATCCAGTAACTGGGTTGTGTGAGGTCAGATAGGCAGTCGCTCCACGTAAAATACTGGTATTCAGCTGCATCCGGTTAGACTGGAAGCTGACACCAACATAGTTGGGAAAAGGCTAGGCAGATGATGATGTATTTAAGTTGCTAAGATTCAGATCTGATGCAGCGCTGTATTTGATGTTCCATACAAACGTATGCTTAACATTTATCTTTTTGAGGTTTCAAGGGTCTCATATTTGTTCAGGTGCGCTTCGGTAAACTTCGTGCTCCCGAATTAGAACGAACGTCGCGCCACACTGAAACTCCCCACAGTGGTAAGGCTTCTAAGTTTTGAAGGTATCTACCTACTACCGTGCTTTCTCCGAATTGCCCCTACGTCCTTACCGAAAACGACTGTCGCGCGACCATCGCGTATTCGCACGACAATCGCTTCGGTAAGGACGCGGCCTGTAGCTTTCTGTCTCTCCTAGCGGTGATGTTTCATGACCAAATTGCGTGTCAACTCACAGCAGTGCGAACATTATTTCTAGTAACAAGGAAAGTTACCTGTTTCTTCAGATCGAGACAGGAACCCTCATTCACTCTCTTAGGAACGAGGTGTCCAAGGCCGACTTTGCTGAGAATTGCGTGTAACGTGTCTTGGTCCACAGTCTTCAATATCAATGCTATGAAAGCGAGAAGGAAACCCACGGATCCAAGGGCTAACTGCACAGGGCTGAAACGTGGGGGCGGGGGCTCGCCGTTCAGGTCATCGTCGCTCCCATATTCGCCCATCATTCGTCTGCGGAGAGCTTCAGTCTTTCTCGCTCGTTCTCGAGCACGTCGATCTCTTTCTTCGCTACTGAAAAGATTCATCTTAACATAGGTACCTATTATCGGTTAACATAATCAAAATCAAAAGTCATTTATTCAAACTAGGCTGAGAATCAGCACTTTTCGAACGTCAAAATTACAAAAGACAGTCCCCCAAAACGGCCGCCCTTCACCACTAACAAAACCGTAGGTAATCGCTAAATTATCATCTCATAGAGCAAAACGTAAGAAACCAATCAATGGATTGGTTTCTTACGTTTTAGCCCAGCTAATGAGCTGGGGCCAGACCGACAAGCCTCGCGAGGCAGCTACTACATTAGTTTGGACCTACGCGCCATGGATCTATGTGGTTTTCTCGTTTAATACGTAATTACAAAAAAAAAGAAGACGGATAGCCCTGATTAGACTGCTATTCTTCTACAATATATACAGCCTCAAAAATCTAAAGGGACGAAATCGTTTATCGTGTAGATATATGTATAATAATCTCTAACCAGTCACACATGATTGTTTGATATTTTATCTAACTTGCATGATTATGTAGTCGTAAAGCCTCCATTTATATTACATTATTATTGTAGAGCTTAATTTTGCTTGATGTCACTGTGTGACGGGGCACTTGACACCCTGTCGACGTAACAAATTCTTCTTTGTTCCGACTAGTTGAGAAATAAGTTTCTATGTCGCGTAGTTGTGAAGTTGGCACTGTAAACAATATTGTCGATTTTAGATCATTAACGTCCATTTCTAATTAAACTACCTCCGAACACTACTCCTCCCTAGACACTACCTGTTGCAAATACTACAAAGGGGCCCCCTATTTAAACTGAAACTTCAACTAGGAGACACCGTTGAATTGTCAAGGGGTCGGTCAGTCAGAATGATATATACAGAGTGGCTCATTCAGAGCGGTCAGTATGGGAAAGTCTGAAACTATAAGATATAGAAAGATCTGTTCTTAGGAACCATGTCATCGATTTTAATAACAAGAAAAACTGCATTCATACTTTTTAAAAAAAAACCTGTACTCAGCTCGGGAATCGAACCCGGTCGTTTTGAAAAAAAAAAACTAACACTATTTCTATTTAGATATCGATTGTGTAGGTTTTAAGCAGTACATGTTTCTATGGAACATGATGTCTAAAATGAATAAAAGGCATTGTTTCACATACTTTTATTTATTTTAGTAGGTGTTCGAAGTGATTACATTACAATATTCAACAAGTTCAGGCATGTAAACTTGTCTCTATGGTTGTTTGTAGGTACCTCTTTGCTTTTTTTTTCTCACAATAGTCGCATAGCTAGAGACTTTTTAACTGAGCACTTTTCCCAGAAATGGATTGGTACGAACTGCCCTAGCAAATGGCCCACGAGGTCGCCCGATTTAACGCCTCTAGACCTTTATTTCTTGTGGGGGTTATGTTAAGGATGAAGTGTACAAAACAAGCTATGACACCGTTGAAGACCTAAAAGCAGCCATAGAGTCAATTTTAACGCAAATTCACCACATGGAGATACAAAATGCAATAGTAAGATCGTTACCTAAACGTGTTGAATATTGTATTGAAAAAAACGGTGGTCACTTCGAACACCTACTAAAATAAATAAAAGTATGTGAAAACACTGCCTTTTATTCATTTTAGACATCATGTTCCATAGAAACACTTACTGCTTAAGACCTACACAATCGATATCTAAATAGAAATAGTGTTAGTTTTTTTTTTTCAAAACGACCGGGTTCGATTCCCGAGCTGAGTACAGGTTTTTTTTAAATGTATGAATGCAGTCTTTCTTGTTATTAAAATCGATGACATGGTTCCTAAGAACAGATCTTCGTATATCTTATAGTTTCAGACTTTCCCATACTGACCGCTCTGAATGAGCCAGCCTGTATATATCAGTTGCCCATTCCAAAGTACGTTCCTATGGAGAAGAACTGGCTAGAAACTTAACTATTCGTTGTAAGATTCTAAAGTTTAGGAGATACAGTCGACTCTCGTTAATTTGAAACTCGAGGGACTCTTAAAATATTACGAATTATCGGAGAGAAAATAAATAAAACTTCGAATTATTAAGTGTTGCGCCGATAAGTTCGAATTAACGCGTCGCTTTGTTACGTAGCAATGATTTTTTCGTTCGAATTTCCAAGTGTATAAAAATGTATTGATTTAGTTCGAAATATAAAGAGATTTTGTAGGGAACTCGTGATAACTTTGAATTATAGAGGGGTTCGAATTATCGCAGGTTTGAATTAACGAGAGTCGATTGTAAAATAAAACAGTAGGTACTATTTATTACAAAATAGTTTTCCTCGATATAACACTATACCTATTAATCAAATCAACAAAGATAATTATGTTTTCCTACCTGCTTGAACCAAATGACTCTTCAAACATGCTTAAAGTACCTAAGTATCTCCTTTTGTAAAAATCTACACGATTGATTTAACGCACAATTTTTGCGGTGTTAATTAATTAATTTTGACAGTGTTACCTTGATTTTTAAAAGGAACTTTGTATGCAAGACCGAGGCGAAGCGACCTTTAAAATTTTTTGCATCCCATCTCGGAGAGGTTATATTTATTTTGACCATTCAAACATAATATTTCATTAACCTGCCGGTGGTATAGTTAACAAGACTCATTTTTTCGAACGTCCAAGAGCGGGGGGTTCCCCTCACGGGTCCTGTAGCGTTTGCTACACCTGCTACCACTGCTATATGCCGATATACAGGGTGTCCGGTAATTAATGGATAACCTTGAAATGGCTTGTAGCAGAACTTATGGCTGTTCAGAAAAAAAAAAACAAATATATCCTAAGATATGTTTTTTTTTTAAAAGGACTACAAATTTTCACCTTTTTTTACATTATTGTACGCTACAACCACAATTGAATGAATTCCATCGGTTTTTGTTGTTCTATTGTTATACGCTAATTATTCCGATAGATAGGCAGTAAATAGATTGACTAGCTATAGCAATTTTAAAAAAAAAAAACTTTGATTAATTTTTCAGTGAACAATTAATTTAAAACATACTACTTAGGATATATTTGGTTTTGTATTTTTTTCTTAACGGCCTTTAGTTCTGCTATAAGCCATTTCAAGGTTATCCATTAATTACCGGACATGTATACAGGAGGGAATCGTGGCTAAGTACTTAATTACAGCTGCAATGGTTGGTGGCAGGTGAAGCTACGCTTGCCGAGCTCGGTCCTTAAATGGATTTATGGAATTATGTATAAAGATTTCTAGAGCCCGCCGTGCCGTGCCGTGTCGTGTCGGAAAGCACATCTGAATCATTTTGAAGGATATTACTATTCCATTGCTTCATATGCTCGAAAAAATTGTCTGCTCACCAACGTAAATAACGCAATGAACGTTGTTGAACTGTCAAAATGAAAGCCATTGCTACTGATAGTGTGTTACGCATTTGTATATATTTGAAAGTCGTTACGAGCTGTCAGAGGGCCGAAACTCTGAAAACCAGTCTTACGTTACGGTGCCTATCCATTGACGTGAAGCGAGGCTGCGGAGCGGAGAAACTGAGAAATATTAACCAATATAAAAATGAAATTGAGATTTTATGCAATCCTATTGGTTAATATTTCTCCGTTAGTCTTGGGACGAGATTGGTTATTCGAGATCTCGATCTTGATTTCGAGATTTCCGAGATCGAGAATTAAAATTAAATAAAAGTAAATTGGTGTTATATTTCTAAAATAAAACCGGAATGTCTCGTGGCTAAGTAATAATAGTCGCACGGGTCGATTGATCAGGTTAAGCTATTCTTGCCGCGGTCAATCCGTGGATGGGTGACCTTTACATACCGAGACCTCTCCGTTCCTCGGAAAGCGTTAAGCTGTTGGTTCCGACTGTCATTCGTGGGTCTTTGACAGTCGTTACGGGTCGTCAACTCGTCAGAAGCCCGAAAATCTGACAACCAGACTTTCTAAGGGGTATAATGTTGCCCAGTAACTGGGTTGTGGAGGTTAGGATTCATAAAGGCAGTCGCTCCAAAAAAAAAACAGCGCTTCTCTACATTTTGACGAGTTATGTGAACACAAATGCAAGGAACAGCTGATTATTTTTTTCACGATTTCGGGTTAAGTCCCATAGCGAAAGTTGTTCATAATGATGAGTACCTACTATGACCCCTTAAAAGGATGCCCATCAATTTAATTTCACCCTGTAGGTATAGGTACTAAAACGACCGCTATTACTTCGTATTCGCTTACGTGTACTTTCAGACTTTTTTTCATTCTGCTCGGCTCGGAAGGGTCGCAGCGAGTTATTAAGTAGGTACCCTATAACCTTCCTCAAGAAATAGACTAGTAGTTCCAAAGATTGCAAGTTGTAAGTGTGAATTGCCAGCACATCAAGCTACTACAATCTGTCAGATTTCTTTAATAGATTTTCAACTTTATCGCTAAAGCATAAGGTTCAAAGTTGATTGGAAAAATCTGACAGTTTCGGGTAGTTTGATGTGCTGGCGTCTGTACATACTACAGTGAAAATGAAAAGATAATGTTTGTTACGTTACGTCTTTTATTCCTGGCCAAAAATAATTAAAATTTAACTTAGAATTAAATGAAATGTGTAAATTCTTGATTTTTTGATATGTCGCCATATCAGTGGACCCGTACGAGACGGGGGCGGGTCGCTACTACCTATCTTAGAAAATAATGGTTGTTGTTTTTGAGGTTCAACTAGTGAGAATCGATAGTCAAAAGACAATGCTGCACCCTTTGATTATATAATGCAAAGGCTGCACCCTAATTGCGTAGGTAACACGCTATCAATCGCAGTCTGAATAATTTTGAAGAATATTGATAACCCATTGCTTCATATGTTCAAAAAATTGTCTGCTCAACAACGTAAATAAAGCAGTGAATGTTGTTGAATTGTCAAAATGAAAGTCATTCCTTGTGTTAGTGTATTACGCAACTACCCCTCTGGTCGTCCACCTTACATTCCAGTAGCCACTCGACATGAATTAGGTACGCAATAAGGTGTTAAGTATCGGAAATGCAATAATGAAACTCACCTGATCCGACCCTCCCTTCAAACATGTGCACAACCAAGGTGCGGCGATCTGTTGGTTATACGCTCGGAAGTTAACTTTACCAGAGAAGAACATTTTGTACACCAGCGTAAGGATGCCAGCTCCTATGACCACCCCGGCCACCAGGGGCAGAATAATACTGTTGTCGTCGCGTCGGTCGCCCATCACGCCCGCGGAACCCTGCTATTTTTTGTTCATTTTCGCATTGTTTAGAATTTTGCAATTTATCTTTTATGTTTGTCATCGAAGACATGAGTTATGTCATCGTATTGTCTGGCTGACTTTTTTTTTAAGTAATGGTGCAAGGAGTTATAACGTTATTTTATCGGTATGCATATCTTTCAAGCACGATCCGTATGACTAGGGGTATTAGGAGGTGGAGGGAAGTAGCCTCTTTCTGTGAGACCGTTATGGTCCAGAAGGAGGCTGCCGAGCGGGATCGTGAGAGAGCTAATCCCGCTCGAAGAAGAAGGCGTCGAGGAGGCAACCGCCTCGAAGCCTCAATCAATCAGTCAACTCAGCCTATCGCAGTCCACTGCTGGACCTTCCGCATCCAGTCTACCCCAGCCAACTTCTTTGGGCGAAGCCTAACACGCTGAAACTCCACTTGCATCATTTAATCTAGGCGGGACTTTGGAATCGCGGGTGATCAGAGTGGAGACTCTGATTGCCCACCGAGTGATTTCGGGGAATACGATGGCACTGTGATTACGTGCGGCAGTGCAAAGCAAGGCTCAGGGTAGACCCCTTCATAGTCTCCCCAGGGACGTGCCCTAACAGGCGTTGCACTGAGGGGGTTCCGGATTGGTCTATTAAGAGGTACCGGGACCCCCTCCATGTGCTGATGGTGATCACCGGGGTGGTTTTAGTGAGGCTAGTGTCCCACACTACCTGGTATTTTCCCCAAAGTCCAGGTGACTTTTGAAGGTTTCCCCCGTAAACAAAAATAAACTAGTATTAGGAGGTAGGGCTGGAAATACCGGTATTTTCGGCAACCGGTACCCTAGGCCTCGGTGCCGACGTGTTGTGTTGTGTCAGCCGTCGTACCTGTACCTACTATTGGTATTTCTAATCAGTATTGGTATGTACTATCCCGGTACCCAACAAATATTCCGTAAGTTAGAGTGCGAAAACAGATATACTAATTAAAAGTAAAAAGGATAGATTATTAGGCATAAAAAAAAATCAAGGTTGCCAACCGTACGGGGTTCGTCGTACAATAATAAAATTCGTGGTACGCGTCGGGTACCTGAATTTAGTACCAAATATACTTGTTAGGTAGAGTACCGGTACCCGTCTGGAACCAGTACCCGTCTGGAAACTGGTACCATACCGAAACGGCAAGCACCGCTATGTACCGATACAAATCCTGCACTTTTGGTACCGGTTCCATGCTCTGCTAGGAACCGGTACGGGAGTAGGGACAAAGCCGAACATTGCTTGGTGGATAGCTCCATTCGACCGAACGTAGGTGGTATCTAACACTGACTAGAGGTAGCCTGGCGCAGTAGACACCGTCTTATTAGAACTGCCAGCCCGTCCTCTAAAATTTCTAAACAAACATTTGAAATGTGTATGTAACAAGTAGTGGAGAGGCATGCAATTGGATCTTGATGTGCTGGCATCTGTACGCCATATATCACATAAATACGTATCACATAAAAAAATACATCAAACACTACAAAATAGACAAAGGGCGCCCGCGGCCTTATCGCTTTCCGCGATCTCTTCCGGGCAACATTGACAGTGGCGCCGATTCCCTTGTTAACAAACTAAACTAAATTTAAGTTCAGTGCATCTTTTTCTATTTCATTAAGAAAATGAGAGAAGATAAATATTAGTTGAGTCCTGAAAAATAGCTTTTTCATTTATTTAGATCGCGTAAGGCGTAGCTATCCTGAGGGCCTAGCCAAGTTACAAATTTCCTCTAGTATAGTCTGCCTAGAATCATGTGCTGAATTCATGGTTAGAGTTAGCGGTCACGCCCTTCATACCTGGAGGCTTTTATTTTATTTAATTTTCATTTATTAATTTTTGCTTGAGTACCTACGTATAGTTTTTTATTGTATTTCTTGGTATATTGGCGTTGCTAGCTGACATATGGCAAATAATTAAATTTAGTGTCCTGTGTCTTGTAATGTTAATTACTTTGCATACCTTGTATTGTATTCAGTCAAGTATTTTCTAACTGAACAGACAGCTGTGCTGCTGGGGAGTTTGTTGCGCCACTTCTTCTTCCCAGCGAAAGCACTAGGAAGTGGTGAAGGGCGGGCGTTTTGGGGGACTGTCTTTTGTAATTTTGACGTTCGAAAAATGCTGATTCTCAGCCTAGTTTGAATAAATGACTTTTGATTTGATTTGATTTGATTTTGATGTCCACCCTTTATAGGTATAGATATCAATAACTTATTCAAATAAACCTGTAAGTTCGATCATGTCTGCAGGCCCACGTGGCCAGAGATCGTCCAAAATAGAGAAGTCTGGAAGGATAAAGGGGAGGCTTTTGCCCAGCTGTGGTGACACAATGCAGGCTTATAAAAAAACATTAAGTACTAAATAAATCTTTATTAAAAGTAACCAATTTATAATAATCATACATGGATGCCAAGTTTAATATTCAATGGTGCTGATTTCCTTGTTCACAAACTTAAACAAAATTTTAGTTCAGTGCATCTTTTTCTTTATGTTTCATTAAGAAAAGGCCAGAAGATAAATTTGATCAAATTTAATCAGCGCCTGACACTACTCCATACATGTTTAGACGTGATTAAAAACTTGCCTTCTAAAATGACGTCAATTTAAGTCAGGCGCTGATTAATTTGACAGGACTAAACTAAAAATATCTTCTGTCCTTTTCTTAATGAAATAGAAAGAAAAAGTTGCACTGAACGTATTAGTTTGTGAACAACAGAATCGTCACCAGTCAGTGTTATAAACATATCTTAGATATAAAAAATATTGCTATTTCAAAGTACACGATATAAAATGCTTATTTGTTACGAACTAAAATAGAAGTAATAATTGAATAGGACATGATTAATCTATACTTACTTAATATTATAAAGAGGTTTTGTTTATTTGTTTGTATGTAGGGGATAATCTCCGGAACTACAGACGTCGGATTAGAAAAATAATTTTTGCTATTGATGACTTTCGTTGATGACCGTATTTTTTTTAGGACCAACGCAAGTGGACCAACCGACATTCATAACTAGGTATAGTTACGAGGATAAAAACAGATATTTTTCAAAGAAGACAATGTTATTTTACACATTACAACAATTAATAATATTATCACAGGAATCTCACTATACCTTATTCGGGGTTACGAAGTGAAGAACTTGTAAAGACACATTCAAGACGAATTCCAACAATGAAACAGAACGCGATCAACACATTTATCTTGTCCCGCGTTTAAGAGCTGTCAGTGTCATCATTATTGCGGAATAATGACACTGACAGCTCGTCAACGCGGGTTGGATGCGTTCAGTTCAGTTACATTGGTACAGACGCCAGCACATCAAGCTACTACAATCTGTCAAATTTCTTTAATAGACTTTCAACTTTATCGCTAAAGCATAAGGTTCAAAGTTGGGAAAATTTGACAGTTTCGGGTAGCTTGATGTGCTGGCGTCTGTACAATTCGCCCTCAATATTTGGATCATTCTCCAATGTTGAGGATAAAACGATTCTGGCCGTAGTATCCTGACTAATAAAACTACAATAGGAAAAAACCGAATGATTTCCGATACTTTTACTACTAGTGCAACTATCCATTGACAAAAAACAAATATAGAAATTATTTGAATTACATTTATATGCAAACATTTACTAGAATCGTCATTTACTCGTGTCCCACACGCCTGTTTCCGGCCATTTGGTCACATAAAATATTCAAATACAAATAAAAATATTTGTTTTAAATGAGAAGTTGACTTCAAAGATCTAATATCTTCAATCCTAATATTTTAAAACTTTTTATTTCATAAACAAATAAAAAATCAGCCCGTAAAAAATTGTTACAAAAAAATCGTCATTATTAAAACAAAATATGATCGCAATTTATCTACGTCTCGAAAACTCAAACAAAGTCGGTTTAATGCCTACGGGATTCCCCTCAGCGCCCTCAGTTGAGCCACACACTTTGAACGGACTGCACGTTGTATCGGATTCTCTGAAAAGTAAGTTTGAATTTGATTCTCCAAAATGTGTTTTTTTTAAAGTCATTATCCTTTTTTAGCATATCGTAGCAATTAACTATTGTGGTGTGCGTTCGCGCAGCGGAATGTTGTTGAATTTAAAGATTTTAATTATGCAGATATTTAGTGTATGACGTCGTATAATTGTGTATGGTAAAAAAAAAATTGTGCACGCAGCCATTGTGGAGAAATTCACCAAAAACTGATTCCGCTGGGCGAACGTTGTCCTGGCGGAACTTTTTTTAATCCATAGACTTTAGAAGAAAAGAGATGTGTCCAAAAATTAGTGTGTATTTGTGTGTAATTGTGTATGTATGAATAAAATTAGTGCATGCATAAACTTCGGAGAAATTCAAGTTTCCGCTGCGCGAACGTTTGGCCATTAGCTAGTTTTCATATAAAGCGCTTACATAGAGAGCTGTAGATTTTTACATACGTTGTTTTGAATTTGTTTATATATGTTTAAAAAACAGATTTAGAAAAAATCGTAGGGCTTAAAAGATAAAAATATAAACGTAAAATACGCTTATTAGGTCTTAGTTCTTAAAGTATGCCCTTTGGGGTCTAGATTTTCACGTTTATATAAACCTTGTAAGTGTCTGCAACATGTTGCCAAGTATCAATGATGTTCCGTTAGTAATTAAAGAGTTATAGGACAATTTACCATGAATAGATCACAGTTTACAAAGCAGTCAAATATCACGACGTTCTAAAGGAATTGCATGGTAAAATGTATGCTAATAATTAGTGTATTCATTCAACTATTCACATGCAAAATTTCATGTCATTAAATTCAGTAATTAAAGAAAAACAATTATAATACTGACGAAGCATCAAACACCTACATAACCCGACCAAGTTCGGATGACTACAAAAAAGCGGCCGTGCCATACATCTAAGAAACGTTCTTAACCTTCCAATATAGTATTTATTAATATGGTACAGTTGCGTACACAAGCGTTAGGAAAAAATAAAACAATTGCATTTCTAGAATGAAAAATATTTTTTAAATAATAACTTACTTTACTTTACTTTATTAGTTGCTTTCCTTTTAAGGGGAGTATGTCTTAGTGATATGGAATCATATGCATAATTAATTATTGAAAAACAGCCGTTATTGCCATCTCTACACATAATCCCACAAAAAGAAAGTAGCTAATATAAATCTGCCTTATACGTATATCATTACATATAGGTAATAAATATAAGGTGATTATTTAATAACAATATTTCTTTTCAACATTTCGTTACAATCTGGTCGGTCGTTTAGTTAATTCAGTAGTTATTCTGTAATTTTCTATTCAGTAGTTTGTCTTTAACCAGGAAAAACATCTACTTTGTTACGATTTTATTATAATATATGTCTAGTATAATTTATTATTACGAATTTAAGTAAATACATATAGGATTAGATCAATCCGTAGATATTAACTTGGGTTTATGGTGTCTGTCCAATGTTAACATAACACAATTACAAAATTTGTAATATAATTGTATTATAATTTATCTGCCTAATAAACTACGTAAATGAATGTGTATAGCTATTAATTTATTATAAAATCTTACCTTATATCTGTTATCAGCTTCTCACTATCACTCACTCAATATACCTACTACATAATTATGTCAAGCTTCACTGTTACACTATAACATTAATAACACACTTTGTCAATATTATTATTACAGAGAATTGGCGATGCATAGCAAAACAACAGCGCATACGCACATTGTCCTTGACTGCACATTTGTTTGTGACTGTGAATAAAACAAAATCAGGTTCAAGTTCAACAGCAAACGAATACGCGCGAGCCGCGGCTAATGAAAACATATTGCCCTCTCTTTTCTTCAAGGATGGAAGTACCGTTTCAAGCGGGAAGCCGCCTATCGCTCGTTGCGCGCAGCGCGTTGTCTATTTTTTCACAGTAGAATATTTTTGATCAATTCACAACTACAATACTTAGACTATTTAACCAAAGGACTAGCCTTAAGCGTACCGCTTCGAACAAAATAATTCTGCATATTTTGGTGGGGTGCGGGGGAACACGCTCACATACATAAGTCACTACCAGTACAACGGCTTACATCAATTAAAAAATCGATTCAAGAAGTAGTTTTTTTTAAGTTATTAGATTGTTTGATTCACTAAAGTTGCAAAGGGGAACGCTCGTTCATGCTTAGTCCATTGGTTAAATAGTGTAATAAGCTACAATATGATAAATATTTACCTAAACAGTAGTACTTATATGTGGTAATTATTTAACTTCCCTAAGGGGTCTATAGTTAGAATCCTGATCCGTGAAATCTTCAATAGAAATTAGCTGTATGAATTTTATTTGTCTTAAATAATATATCTAGATTATATCTCAAGTCTCAAGCGCATACTTAAATAAAGTACCTACGTAAATAGTACCTACTTTATGTCATAGTGAAATACATTTAAAAAAGTAGGTGTACAAAAATAAATGACCTATAAATTATATCGAAACAACAATTGTGTTATCACCTATACCAATTCAATACCGGTATTATACTGTAAATTTTGGGATGTTACCTAAATATATTGCACGGCCGCTTTTTTGTAGCCATCCGAACTTGGTCGGGTTATGTAGGTTTTCGATGCTTCGTCAGTATTATAATTGTTTTTCTTTAATTACTGAATTTAATGACATGAAATTTTGCATGTGAATAGTTGAATGAATACACTAATTATTAGCATACATTTTACCATGCAATTCCTTTAGAACGTCGTGATATTTGACTACTTTGTAAACAGTGATCTATTCATGGTAAATTGTCCTATAACTCTTTAATTACTAACGGAACATCGTTGATACTTGGCAACATGTTGCAGACACTTACAAGGTTTGTATAAACGTGAAAATCTAGACCCCAAAGTGCATACTTTAAGAATTAAGACCTAATAAGCGTATTTTACGTTTATATTTTTATCTTTTAAGCCCTACGATTTTTTCTAAATCTGTTTTTTAAACAAAT
The DNA here is from genome assembly GCA_949629135.1 of Eremobia ochroleuca. Classification (NCBI taxonomy): domain Eukaryota; kingdom Metazoa; phylum Arthropoda; class Insecta; order Lepidoptera; family Noctuidae; genus Eremobia; species Eremobia ochroleuca. The sequence continues at coordinate 3,900,060 of OX451388.1, forward strand.
ATAAACAAATTCAAAACAACGTATGTAAAAATCTACAGCTCTCTATGTAAGCGCTTTATATGAAAACTAGCTAATGGCCAAACGTTCGCGCAGCGGAAACTTGAATTTCTCCGAAGTTTATGCATGCACTAATTTTATTCATACATACACAATTACACACAAATACACACTAATTTTTGGACACATCTCTTTTCTTCTAAAGTCTATGGATTAAAAAAAGTTCCGCCAGGACAACGTTCGCCCAGCGGAATCAGTTTTTGGTGAATTTCTCCACAATGGCTGCGTGCACAAATTTTTTTTTACCATACACAATTATACGACGTCATACACTAAATATCTGCATAATTAAAATCTTTAAATTCAACTACATTCCGCTGCGCGAACGCACACACTATTGTGCTATCATAATTTCTGCTTTCATTATAATCGTTATAGGGTTTAAATACCTCTTGAGGTGTTTTTAAGCAAAATCGTTTCGTTTTCGACAAGTTACGACAAGTTTTCTTGTGATCGTCATTATTGATAATATCATTATCCTGAAAAAGTATGTAAAGTATAATGACGGATGCGTTAGATTAATGACGTCCGTGTTTTTAACAATGACAACTTATTAGGTTAATGACGCGGAGTATTGATATTGTTGTAAAAATCTACTACTTTAAAAAGTACTACTTTCTCGTATGTAAATATAGACGTAAAATACCAAAATGTGACCATATTTTACGACTTTTTTACATGACTTGCTTTGAGTACTTACCTGTTTCGACTATTCTTTACATAATTTATTAGGCTTGTTTAAAATTTATTTTAATATTTTTAGATAAGACATCGACATGCCTAGGAAGAAGCAATCTGAAGAAAGTCGTAAAGCAAAACAGAGATTCTGTCAGAAGCGCAGATATCAAGAAATTAAAAATGATCCAGAGCTTTTAGCTATTGAACAGGAAAAAAGGCGAAACAAATATAAAAGAAGAAAAGAAGAGGGTAAACTGAAACCAATTACCAAATTAACTCCTCGTACATAAATATAAAAAAAAAATTGAAAACCAAAGGAAAACTATACAAAGATTAAATAAAACTCTCAATAAGCAAAAAACAAATGACGATAATTATTATACGCCAGTTTTATGTAAGTCAAAAACTAAAGTGGGTATAGAAGCAGAAGAAAAATGGTATGTAGAAAAAGTTAGACAATTCTACACTGATGATGCAAATAGCAGTATCACTGCCGGTAAGAAAGAATTTGTTACTAAAAACAAAATAAAGATGCAGAAACGATATCTTAATGCACCTTTAAAAACACTATATTCCAAACTTCGATCTGAGAGCAACATAAGAATAAGTTACTCCTATTTCTGTAAATTGAGGCCTTTTTGGACAGTGTTTCCAAAACCGACAAATAGAGAAACCTGTTTATGTTCTCGTCATTGTAATATAGATTTATTGATAAAAGCTCTTCATAAAGCTGGCATAGTAAATGTAAAATCTAGTGATGAGGTACTATCCAAGCTATGCTGTGACCCTAGGAGTTCGGCTTGTTTAAATAGAACCTGTAATATTTGTGAATTAAATAAACTCGAATATTTTAACATTTCTGATGGCAATGTTACCTTTTACGAATGGAAAAAATCAGTAAAAGAAGTTATACTTAAAAACGGAAGCAAAAAACAACAGCAGCTAACACAAAAATTCAAAGATACGATGAGTATTTCAGCAGCTATAAAGAAGCTTGAAACAGATTTGATACCTTTTTTTAATCACGTTTTTAAAATTGTTTCACATTATAATTCCATTAAAACGCTTAAACAGAACCTTACGCTTCAGGATGCTTGTCTTCATGTTGATTTTTCAGAAAATTATTCCTTGAAATTTGCTGCTGAAGTACAGTCGTTCCATTTCGGGGGCAGTCGCCAGCAAGTTTCCCTACACACTTCGGTTATGTATACCCACAATTTTAGTTCAGGCTTTGTAACCCCAATATCAGCATGTACAATCAGTGATTGTTTGCATCATGATGCACCTGCTATTTGGGCTCATTTGGTACCCATAATACAGCACGTTCTTAAAGTAAATCCCTTTATAGACACGTTACACTTCTTATCCGATTCTCCATCGTCCCAATACAGGAACAAATACATGTTTTTTATAATAAGTCAAATACGTAAGGATTTTCCTCAAATTGTTAAAATAACATGGAACTATTCCGAAGCTGGACACGGAAAGGGTGCTCCGGATGGCGTGGGAGCAGTCCTTAAAAGGACTGCTGACCGCATGGTTCTTTATGGTCAAGATATTGGCACATATGATCAATTTTATGACATGATAGTAAACGCAGTTGAAAATATTACTATTCAAAAAGTGGATGAAAGTGAGATCATAACAAAAGAAAGATTGATCCCAACTAACTTGAAACCATTTAAGGGCACCCTTTCCGTAAATCAGGTCCTTTGGGATGTAACAGTCCCACAAACAGTTTTAAGATCACTAAGTTGCTTTGATTGTAATGCTGATAAAAAATGTATTCATGGGTATGATTTAGGTCGTATCACAAATAATAATCATCAATATGTTGAAAATATTGATCATGGTTATGTTGCTCCGATGTCCAAGGCCAATCATCACATTTCTAATCCAAAAAAAATAAACATCCTTTCTGATATAACAATACAACACGGTAACACTGTTATCGATCCTTTCAAAGATCCTAAACCATCAACATCAAAGATGTTTTGATCTCTTTTATTAATAATTATGTAATTAAAACTAGCTGTGATTGTGCAGACGCCAACACATCAACCTACCCCCATTTGTCAATTTTCTATAGCAGATTTACAAGTAAGATTAGTTGTTTAGTTGTTTTTTTTTTTTATAATAAAATATTATTTTTATAAAAAAAAAAAATCAAATATCATTCATTTTGTTAGGGAAAGACAGATTGGGGTAGGTTCATGTGGGGTGTAACCGAAAATATTATGACTGATAGAAAAGATATGTTTATGAATAAATAATAAGAAAGGCTACTTTAATTAACATTTTTTTACCTAGATTCTCGATTTAAAAACTACCAAATATCTGTTTGTTATTTATTTACAAAAAAATATATAAAAAGACAGTATAAATAAACTGTCTTTTTATAATTTTTTATGTATTATCTTACTAAGTGATAAAAATCCTTAGAGCTATGTTATTCGTTGAAATAAAAGGAAGACTGATGGTGTTAAGTGTGGATTTCAAGTTTAGCATTATTTGAAATGTTCGCCATGATTAATATTGTTGTAATTGGTATTGTGAGACAAGCATGTTTATTTGTTTTCGAAATAATCTTTAATTTTGTATTACTAGCGGGTGAGAATAATATACACCACTAAATTTTAATATTGTATTTGATTCAAACATTGGATTTATATTGAACAAACTATTAAAATTATGTTGATTGTTAATTTTGTGTTTGATTTGTTTATTTGGACATATTTTACCCCACAATTAACATTAGAAATCATTGTTCATAACATTAGTCATTTATCCTCATTGTATTGTCATTTTCATCAACACAGGGTCATTATTCGCAACAGGCATTTTTGAAAAACCTTGAAATATTCCCAAAATAATAACATTACAATGGTGCTTCTTACATAGATTTCCTTATTATGAATCAAGTAATGATGTTAGCACGAAACAACTGCTTTGCCATAAGGTTTATTAGCTTTCGTCCAAAACGGGCAAAATATATTCCGATCAAAGAATGTCCCATTTTGCGTTTCTGATTAAGGTCTAGTTCGCCTATCCTAATTTATAACACATAGTCATTTTAAGTTTTCATGGGATTACTATCCCATGAAAACTTAAAATGACTTAAAATGACTATGTGTGACTTTATTTGGTATGTGCATAATATCAGTTTTTAACGTTTTTTTTTTTTTTTATAATAATTCGTTTCTGCCTAAACTAATCAAGTTGCTACACCTACACCTGAATACCTAAATAGCACCAAAATGATATGTGTATATCATATCATTGGAGATTGTAGGTTTATATATTATGAGATAAGATAAGATAAAACTACGTTATAAATAAAGTAACGACTTTACAGACTTTTGTGAGGGGCATCGATATCTAATGATGATAATGATAACACAATTAAAAAAATATATTTTGTATGTCTGTGAAGTTTTGCAAAGTAATTTAATTTGTACAGACGCCAGCACATCAAGTTACCCGAACCTGTCAGATTTTCCCAACCAACTTTGAACCTTATGGTTTAGCGCTAAAGTTGAAAATCTATTAAAGAAATCTGACAGATTGTAGTAGCTTGGTGTGGTGGCGTCTGTACATACTTCCTTGAATATTTTTATATGTATATGTAAGTTCAAATGCCTCTCACGTAAGTTGTTGTAAGCCACAAACTCCAATTTTACAGGAGAGTGTTTCAAAGATACTATTGGCAATAAGAAACTGCACTTTTCAATTATTATTTTTTTTTATTTAGTATGTGAATAGAGTTAGTAATAGGTGCTCCCTCACCTGCAGCGATTGCCTGTAATGTAACATTTCAGATTCGATTTTGAGCATTACTTTACAATACTGTAATGCTCGGTTCTCTTCCCTCACCAATGTAATGCTCAAATCTATAACATTACAGACTGCGCACCGTAATGCTCGGTTCTCCTCCCTCGCAGATGTAATGCTCGACTCAGTAACGTTACATTACAGGTGAATGCTCCAAGTGAGGCAACACCGTAAGGAGGATGCGCTGAATAGCCCGCGAAATAAAAAAAAATCTAATGTTTTCGGTGTCAGGTTGGTGATTGATATTTCATGGAAATAGTAATTCAATAGGATTATACAAACTTAGAGGGTTGTATTGATGATATTAATGGTTATAATTTTGTAAATACACACTTGTTACAGTCGCGAATCATATTTTGTTCAACATACAACCTGACAGTAACCTGCAAATTGCAAAAAACGTCAGAAAATTTGAATTTCGCGGGCTGCCCCCTGGCGCTTTCATCTTAAAAGCTGCATCTACGTTAGCTTTCAGAAAATTAAATATGTAAAAACTTCTCATTGTAATCCTCAAATTCGGCACGTGTCAGTAGGTATTTTGCGACCCACTTGTATTGAGCCGGCTGGTCTAATATTGTTATAAGAGGCTGAAGTTTTGCCTTGTATTCATCCAATGTTTTCCTGTCTACAGCACCTATCAGGTTATTGCTCTTGTTCCAGAAGTAAGGAATATTTCCCGTCACCAGAGCTTCATATAGTTTCCTCACCATTACTTTGAACAAGGTCGCTGGATTGTTTTTTTGCCAATATTCTGCGTTGTTGACTTTGACGATCTCCCAGAAGAATAGAGTTTTGATATAGTAGCTGGCTATTTTCTTCATGCCTAGCGAGTCTCGGAGTTTTTTCACCTGAAGGAAGGTCTAAAATGAATTATCAGGGTTCTTATAATCCTACAACAGTTCAAGTTTTTTATTTAATGCAATGTAGTTATAGAAAACGAACTAGAAGAAGTCTCAGCAGTGTTGCATCGAAATATTATTTAAAAAATCGGGAATCATCGTCTCTCTTCGGGAGTGCGAACGCGCGAATATTAGATCTATTATAGAGCTGCTACAACCATGGAAGCACTTGCTTATTTTGTATTAAGGGCTGTTCATTTATTACGTGAGACAATTATAACAACTTTGTGACCCCCCCCCCTCTCCCCACTACGTAACAGAAGATAAGACTTGGATGAACCCCCTAACCCCTTATTAATCTTACGTGAGATCAGTATCTACCAGGATTGCAAAGAAAAAGTAGCAAAAAACTTATAATTTTTGCTTACTTTGCACCACATAAGAAAAAATAATACTTGTTTGGACCCCCACCTCTGTCAAATCGTCTTACGTAATCAATGAACAGCCCTTTACCATGATTAGAAAGTTATAGATTAACAACTTTATGCGATTCCAAAAAACTTTTCAAGACTCTTGAGTGACTTTTGGCACAATCTGCGACCGCAGTTGGTAACCCGACTGAGATAAAAATTCATACAAACGCGTAATATAATAGGTGCGCTACTACAAAGTGCGACAACGCGCAATATGATAGGTGCGCTACTACAAAGTGCGACAACGCGCAATATGATAGGAGCGCTACTACAAAGTGCGACAACGCGCAATATGATAGGTGCGCTACTACAAAGTGCGACAACGCGCAATATGATAGGTGCGCTACTACAAAGTGCGACAGTACAAAACTTATAGTTTTGCGTCTACGGCACGACTTTCATGCTAACTCGGAAACACGAAGATTATTGATTTAACTGTAAGTAAGTACTCACAAATCGGATGGCTTGTCGTAAATTGTGCGAATTGTGCATCAGCTCGCGCTCCTGGTTGTGCAGCGCGATGCGCCACGAGCGCGCCTGATCTTGCAGCAACGGTGAGGACTTGTTCGGCTTGCCAACAACCATCCAGTAGTCCTTCTTACACTGATAAGGGATCTCCCGATAAGCCTTGCTGATCGGCCAGCGATCCTCCGGGAACTTCAGGCACGGCACCAGGTCAACGTCCAGCTTAAAGTTCCTGGACTTGTTACTAATCAACAGCGTGCTCGCTGGTCCCGACTCAGACCTGTCGATGACGTACGGCACACCCTCCACGTAGCACAGTGGACGTGAATTACCATTCATCTCGAATTTGTTCAGTGCCTTGCTCACAACGCTTTTAAACCAATCAGAGAATTTGGAACGCAGAAGATAGTTGCTGTCGTCTTTCCATTCGTATGCGGCTTTGTTGTTAAGCCATTCTTCGGCATCCCTGTAAGGTAGCTGTAGGAACTGGACGCCCATCCGAAGCTCCACAAAACCTGGCGCCTTGGCGTCGATGGTGATGTCGCTTCCTTTTGGGTTCAATGCGTCTATTTTGATGTTGAGAGGCAATCCGATCACTATGTCTATGTCAAATTCGTCCGGTTTTACGATACGCAAATTATCGTAGTGGCTGCCAGCAAATTGTACCTAAAAATTTAACTAAAATAAATAAACTTGGAATATCAATACTTTTCATAATAGGAAGTGTGCTTTAAACAAGAATTATGTATGAACGAAACCGCATTATCTACCGAACTTTCCTTTGAACATCCAAAGGGAAACTACCTACAGATATACGAGGCATACAGAGGGCTTGGTGACCTTATATTTATATACAATACAAGCTGTAACTTAAAATAACGCTCAACCTCATAAGGTCAAGGGGGGGGGGGGTGCTCAGGGGGGGTAAGGGGGTCTCATCATTATGAACAACTTTTACTACGGGGCCAAACCTGAAATCGCGCAAAAATAAATCAGCTGTTCACTACATTTTGACGAGTTATGCGAACATAAATGTAGGGACCAGCTGATTTATATTCACGATTTCAGGTTTGGTCCCATAGTGAAAGTTAGTAATGGGTCATTGTACTCATCATTATGAACATGATGAGTACAATGACCCATTATGAGGTTGTGCGTTATTTAAGTTACACCTTGTATGTCGCAGCCAACTGGTTTAATTAGCCGTTTAGTTAACCGCCTAGCCTTTTAACTAAACGGCGGCCGTTCAACTAACGGCCTGAATGATATTCAATTATAGTTTAGGGTGGAAGGGCACCCTAACCAAATGGGTTGCGTTAGAACTGTGATCAACCGCGTGCGAGCCCTGTCCAGAGAGCGAAGCGAGGCGAGCACTGCTTCCAAAGGCCAAGTTAACTAAACGGCTAATTTTACCAGTTGGCTGGTTGGTTAAGTCACTGTACAACCTTTTATAAGATGAAGACCGATTTAACTTGCGTTCCAATGAGAGAAAACGAGACTTTGCATTTTCATAGGAATCACCGAGCGCGTCAGTTGATTCCTTCAATGGAATTCTCACCGTGAACCTACCACTACTATCTTGTGTAGTAGTGTTAACGAACGATTCTTCACACCTTCGATCTTCTTCAGTGAGAATAGGACCTGAACTCATAATTTCTTCTAATTCCCAAAATTTACGTAATTGTGTATCTGTGTTTGATTGCTGTACGAAATTACATTGAATCTGATTAACACACGATTTATTATAAATGGGACCAGAAAGTAGCCACCCTATTTTCGAGTTTTGTAGATATGGACCGTTGGGTAATCGAAGTCGATCCACCTCCAATAAGTCCCAAAATACGTCCGCACCAATCAGTAAATCGATCTCTGACGGTATGTTGAACGTTGGGTCCGCGAGACATACGTTGTCCGGGAGGTAGATTGTTTCATAAACAACGGGAGTTGACGGCAAACTCGTCGTAATGCACGGCAAAACAAAACATCTTAATGAACGTTTAAAATTACCAGTTTTTGAACGCATATTTATATCGCATAGTTGATTCGATTGTGAGACCGACTGTCCCACGCCCGATATTTTTATAGTGGACTGTATTATTGAAACGTTTAAATGTTTACAAAGCTTTTCTGAAATAAAGCAATTTTGGCTACCGCTATCTATCAGCGCTCGAGCTGTATGATATATACTATTACTATCCATGACTTCGACTAGTGCAGTGGATAATAATACCTGTGGCAACGGTACTGAAGACGCATTATCGGTAAACAAATGATTCGCACATGATACGACAGAGACCGGTTTCTTATCAGCACTCGTCGCTGACGACGCCGGTGTAGTTGCCGTAACATTGTTGCTATCGTTATGCAATAACGTGTTATGTTTTTCTTCGCACTGTTCGATGCTGGTTCGAAGATTTGCACGTTGTACAAATCAAGTTAAAGTCACTCTTTTCAAAGCTTTCTGTCAATCATTCTACACGTGCAGTCTTTGGACCCGCTTTACGCAGAGGACATACAGCGATCTGCGTGTCCAATATAATAACGCGTTTAGGATACTGTTGGGGCTGTCGTGGCATTGTAGTGCGTCCACTATGTTTGCGGAGGTGCGCACAGACGATTTTTACGCTATTATAAGAAAAAGGACCGCCTCCATAGCCGGCCGGCTACGCACCGCCACCAATAGTCTCCTGAGCGTGTTCTCAGATAGGTGGGACTCCCCTCTGCTGCGCCACTGGGTGAGGATCCATACCAATTGATATTCCATTCTAGTATCTCCTCCTTATTACTAACACTAGTCATTAAGTTATTTTGTTGCTACTAACACTATGGACTTACGTCTGAAATAAAGAATTTGAATTTGAATTTGAATATACAAGGTGGAGACGACAATTCGACAGTAAATTAAACTGCGTAAGTAAGTATATCAAATGACGTTTCCCAGTCGTCATACGAAAATTTAATCAAATATCTCCAATAGTTTAGTCACTATAGGTGGGCAAAGATAGGCAGAACCCATTGTTGGCCCAGCAATACTATTTAATTTGTTCGAAAACAATCATTTTATTCATTTCGATGCTAGGATTTATTTGATTGTTTCAAAATACTCATGTGCATTAGTAAGTATTGCCAGTGTTTTATTATTGTCGTACCTATTTGTTGTCTTCACATAAACTAAATTCAAGTTCAGTGCATCTTTTTCTTTCTATTTCACAGAAGATAAATATTAGTTTAGTGCCGTAGATAGAGAATGAACTAGTTCATTCTCTATCTACGTTTAGTCCCGTCAAATTAGTCAGCGCCTGACGTAAATTGACGTAATTTTAGTAGCCAATTTTTTAATCACGTCTAAGCTTGTCTATGGAGTATCTTAATTTGACAGGACTGAACTAATATTAATCTTCTGTCCTTTTCTTTCTTAATGAAATAGAAAGAAAAAAATGCACTGAACTTAGTTTAGTTTGTGAACAAAAGAATCAGCAGCATTGTATAGAACACCAAGCCCGCTGTATTGTTTAGGTGATCTTATAGACAAAACACAAATACATTTTAATACATACATATGTCACGGACTAGAAAAAAAAGAAGGACTCCGCGCCACGCATATCGAAAGTGAAGCACAGTAAGGGGACCGTTTGTACAAACGTGCTTCACGCACACATTTACATCATAGAAAGCCGGCCGGCCGCCATTACGCGACAAGACGGCGTCTTTGTAGGTACTATTTACGTGAAGTAATAAAATAAAATAATGCCATCTTGTGTTTTAAAAACGTGTAAAAATAATTCTACATCCCAGAAAAACTGTCAAGGAATAACATATCACAGTTAAGGCACAATTTTACTTGCTGATTTATTGTATTTTTGACATTAAGACATTTGACATAAGTTTTGTCAGAAAATAAATGGTTAAGTGTCCCGAGAGATTGGGTAATTTTTTTTTTGTGTTCTTTGTCATTTTTTTGCAAGTATTGACCTATGATTCTTTTTATAGATTTCCTACAGCAAATCATTCATGGAACAATGATTGGATTATAATAATAAGAAACTACAGATGTGAAGACCATTGCGTTCCGTCGAAAACAAGCATGATATGCTGTATACATTTTGATACAAATCATCAATTGGCGAGGGTTCTTAGATTGGAACGGATTAGCGTGCTTTTGTAATGTTTCTTGGATCGATAAAGAATGCAGTGCGGGTTAGTGAGTGTATGTATGTGTTGTGAAGATTCTGATTAAATCATTTGAATAAATATTTCAGTTTTATTTTCTACAGAACGTTAAATAGTTTTCTTATTATAGGTAAAATACACCTTGTGTGTTTTAGGTAAGTAAGCTTTAATACCCATCCCCCTATCTTCCTAATCGGTAATTCAAGACAATCAATTGAATTACGTATTCTACAGCAGCGTTTTTCTAGTCATCCATACAAAATAAACACTTAATTTTGAGTTTTCACTAGTATATTTTTGTAATTTCAGTTAAGTGGACTTCTTATATCGCTTTATTGTAATAAATGAATACACTGTCCAAATATTTAAAACATGGGGAAATTTTCATTCATCTGGTATCCCTCAAATCACGCACACATAGACCGGTAGGGTGCTTCACTTTCGATACGCGTGGCGCGGAGTCCTTCTTTTTTTTCTAGTCCGTGACATATGTATATGTTTTTAACATACAGATGGAAAGCACTGCCTATCCTCTTGAAATTATAAGTATAGTTGTTGAATTTCACGAGTGCCCACCAGTCTTTGTAATTTAAACTTTATTGCAATGGAAACTCATGATTTGCAATGGTTATTCATAAGTATGTTTTGTTTTCTATATATGTATTTCTATAAGTACCTAGATACGCACCGTGCTTGAGAACTTTTTGTAGTAAGGATCTACTTCCTTCATCTTCTTATGCAGGTGTTGAAAGATGGTGTCGAAAACTTTATAGTGGAGACCAAACTCACTTAACTTTATATACCTCACAAAAATATCAGACAGCAGTGAGTTGAGGTTGGTAATCACTGGGTTATCAGGAATATTCGGAATCTCTTCAATCGTCACGCCAGAAGAGGAAGACCCTCCTCTAAAACAAAATACACTCTAAATAAATTAAATGTACAAGCAAAAACATCATGTCTTTGCTGTCATGCAGTCAGGTAATAAGAAACCGGTCCAGTCGATGTGGCGACGCTTGGGGGAGGCATATGTGCAGCAGTGGACATCTTTCGGCTTTAAACTTAACATTGATAGACTGAAAGAAGTTACAGAAACCAAATTCTTGGGTGTACTCATAGATCAAGACTTAAATTGGAAAGTACATCTATAATCGATTTTGCTTATGCTTTCAGACAAGTAAAGACTGTGACAAATAGAAAAACAGCAATGACAATGCATTTACTGGCTCACTTTTTTTACTGTCTGGACAAAAAATCTAAAAGGTTGAATGGAGTAGAAGCCTACTATGGTACAGATATTTCTTTATTTCTTTGCCATTTTTTTTTTTTTATTGTTTCAACAGCCACACTATACTATCATTGCAGCGTTGTACAGACGCCAGCACATCAAGCTACTACAATCTGTCAAATTTCTTTAATAGATTTTCAACTTTAGTGCTATGGCATAAGGTTGATTGGGAAAATCTGACAGTCTCGGGTGCCTTGATGTGCTGGCGTCGGTACATAAAGAAGCTAAAGAGTGATGAAGTGGTGGTTGTTATTCACAGGAATATCCCTCTTTTATCCATTCCATGTATTCTATATCCATCATGTCACATACATGGCTGTGATATAATCACACATTACTGTTATACAAGTAATATGCTTTATTAAGTTTGTTAACAAAAAAATATTACCGTGATGTAGACATGCTGCTCAACATGTCAGCAAGGTATGATGAGACTGAAGGCTGATTGTCTGAATTACTTTCACTCGAGTATGGAGCAGCAGGTGTACTCCTTGGGGTTGCCTTCTTCTTGGCAGCACTTTCTTTTTGTTGCTCTACGGGTTTCTCTTTACTGCGGCCGCTCATCCAATATGCAGCACCCCCAATTAAGGCACCGGCTAAACCAACACCTGCTGCTGTAAGCCATGGACTTGATCCCCCTTCATTATTATTATTCGGATTATTTCTAGAATTGTTACTCATATTTGCTGCCACAAAATAATAAATTGTGAAAATCATGAACCAAGTATTAAGTATGTACTTATTTGTTCAAACATAACCCTTCTTTGCAGTCGGGTAAGGACGAAACATCGCTTCTGTAGGAATATAATTGAAAGTGGTTTCCATATTTTTTAATTGATATTATAAGTAATCTTTAGAACATAACAAAATTAAATTAATTTAATTTTGTTAAAAAAAACAATTAAGTTGTAAAATTTTCTAGCTAACTAGTAATGCTTACTTGGCGTCTTCGTTAGGTCTCCCACAATATATTACTTCCCTTATGGTCTCCCACTAGTCACAATAAAATTCAGCCTCACGGGTCTAAGCAAAGCGGTTGAATGGTGAACTGAACCAGAGTTCAGGGAAATTCAACAACAGTATACAATGTTGAAATTCCAATGTAAACACTATTCAATCTGATAATAACTCTTAAACAATAACAATAATTAATGTGAATTCTTCTGAAAGCCCTTGCTATATATAATATAGCAGTCCTGTTTTCAGTGTTATGTGATAACATACATACATACCTGAAATTCTTCTAAATATGTGACGTGATCGTTCTTCCACTGGTTAAAATACATAATTACGTGGAAATAAGAATGTAGAGTACGTTCTCAAAAGTAAATATTAGACTATAACAGACTTAAATCGATTTAAAATGATGATATTATTTGCTTTTAATCGACTGCTTTTTCTTCAAATCAAAAAATATATTTTTGAAATAGTAGATTCGTGTTTAAATGGCCACACTCAACAAAGGTCGGGAAATTCCCGCAATACAATACGATGCTAAATACATTATGGCGGCGGCGCGGCGCCTATCTCCTAATCGGAATACATGTTAATTTGCCCACGTATAATAACATTATTGGCGTAGCCAATCTTACAATTAGATAAATACTTATTAATTATTTAACACTCTCAGCGCCATGTGGTCCGCCGGCCGCCCACATAGCCCGCTTCTCTAGAAAATCGCGGCGCTGAGAGTGTTAAAAAACATAATTATCGTAAATCAGTATGGTGTCTCTCAAATAACAAAATAACACAGACCTATATTGGCTAGACTACGCTAGTCTCATTACATTGTCTGTATAGAAACCAAGCGTGCCATTATTTTTCTACCTACTGTGACGTCACACGAGCAATTTAGTGATGGGAACTCCCCGTCCATGGCCTAAAACATACACAAGCGACGTAAGGCAGCAGGCGTGGAACAGGCGTGGCGCAGGCGTGCGCCGCTTCAAAACGATTTCATACAAAATGTATGCAGGCGACGTTTTTGAATTATACTGAAGCGACGCGGCGCAGACACGCCGTTTCGTTGCCTGCGCCGCGTCGCTAGCAGTCGGTTCTCGGTGAGTCACGCAAGGAGCACGTAGCTTGTGATACGGTATGCTCAGTATTTACCAACCCAAAAAATGATATTGATTTTAATGTACAGTTCTGCGAGTTAGTGGAACAATATCCAGCCCTTTACGATTATACCAAGCCGGAGTACAGTATAGAATATAAAATGCATATTTTTATTATCATCATTATCTCTCTATAAAATGCCGCATCTGAACGTTTCTTGCCTGTTCCACGCCTCTTCTGATATAATTCAAATCGCGTCTGCGCCGTATCTGTCCTACGCCTGCGCTGCGCCTGCCCCGTGCCTTCGCCTTACGTCGCTTGTGTGTGTTTTAGGCCCATGAGTAAACGATTCAAGGCCATCCGCCAGTACGCCATTAGTCTGGATCGAGAGATCGCGCGCACATCCCGTCCTCTTCCTGTTATTGTTTAATTTCGCCGCTCTTCAAGTTACAGCTATGTAAAAATCTAATTGGAATATCATTAGGTTTCGTTCTAGCAGAGTAGACTAGTAAGAAAAACGAACTTTTGTTGAGTGGCATTCGCAAAATGGTTTCCATAAAGCTGCTTTCATTAAAGTGAACAGAGCAAATTCGACTATATTGTGTTGGGAACCAATTTTCATGCCCCGTCGTTTCAATCTATTTCTCTTTACTTAGTATCGACCCTTGAGGTACACCATATTTTATAAATCTTGGGCTCGATGTACATATATTTCATTTCTGTTTTTGTGAATGGACTTAATAAATTGTGTTATTTCAGTGAACTGTCGGTCGATTCTGTAAAAATCTCACCGTGAAGTTAAGTGAAGTGAGCAGTGTCAATAGTGTTAATCCCTAATGACAGCTCGCTCCACGCTCACTTCACCCCAGTTTTCACGGTGAGATGGTTACAGAATCGCACGGCTGTATTCTATTACTGAGATAGGATTTGATAATTTCTAGTGCTTTACCTCGAACTCCGTATGTTTCTAGTTTATGTAGTATATAGCAGTCCATGGTTTTATCTGCACCACGGAGACCAACTGCGATTATCTGTACAAACCGGAGTGCACCCTTAAAATCCTACACGTCAATATCCAAAGCATAAATTGTAATTTTGACAAGTTATTGTTATTATTAGGTAGACTAAGTTACACACTAGACGTTATTATACTATCCGAATGTTGGCTTAGTAAATGCCCAAACTGTCCTCCTCTAACTGGTTATAACTTTTATTCATCTTCGTTTTCAAACCAGAATGATGGAGTCGTTGCCTACGTCAGAAATGATCTCCAGAGTTCTTTTGAAACTCCCTCTACAGGGACGCAAATTACCTAGTAATGAAATTCTCGGACAAAGCTGCAGTTATCGCTTTATACCGTTCGCAATCCGTTAAAGACCTCACTCCGTTTTTCAGTAGTCTAGATATATTGTTACAACAGTTAGGAAAATTTAATACTATTGCTCTGGTGGGAGATATTAACATAAACATTGCCCCAGCTAGCTTGGACCTAAATACAGACGAATACTTAAATATTGCAGCCTCACACGCTATGCTTCTCGCACATTCACTACCCACTAGACTAGCAAATTGCCTCGACCATGTCATACTGAAAACCCGACATACTGCCACTACTATAGTCCTTGACTGTGACCTAACGGACCAAGTTCCGGTTCTCCTTTTCTGCAATCTGGACATGTTAATAACTGCTCTCAAGCGTTTATTCACAAAAAAATGACATAACATAAGACTGACATTGAAAAAACTGACCTTTCTCACATACTCCAAATTAATAATCCTAACCTTGCTGTTGATACCCTTGTGTCTATCCTATCTTCGTCCATTACTCGGCATACCACGGCCTCAATTACATCAAGGTAGGAAACGTATCATCAAGCCTTGGATCACACCTGCCGTTCGATTCTGTAACCATCTCACCGTGAAAATTTGGGTGAAGTGAGCGTGGAGTGAGTCGTCAATAGTGTCAATCCCTAGTATCAGCATGATTCACAGCTCACTCTAAGCTCACTTCACCTTAGTTATCACGAGATTTTTCCAGAATCGACCGGTTGGCCTTCTGAGATGCATCCGTCATAGAGACAAGCTCAATAAAACATTCAAAAAACATCCAGAAAATGATACCCATAAAATTGTATTTCTTCGCTATATTACTATACTACCAGAACTTCTCACGCTTAAGAATCAGGCAGCATATTGATCGGCATGGCATCCAAGAGCAGCGTAGCATTTTTGTATAATATTATTGCGTTCATTTTTTGTAAACTTTTTTGTTTATGAAAAGGCTGGTATCTAACATAATTTGGTAATAAAAAGTAAACTCATTCAATTTGACTATTTGACTTGACACTTTCAACTAGAGTTGCCAAAATTAAGAAATGTTCCTGATTATTCGGTAAAACCATGCCGCGTGCCGATTTTTTCATAATGAGAATATTTTCACCTGTAGAATAAATACAGCCAGTGGCATGATATTTTTTGATGCAAAAACTCACTACCTTAACAATTCCTACAAAAGTCATCAGGCGATATGAAATTCGGCCCTAAGACTTTCTATTCTATATTTATATCATTATCTTTGATCACAATCGTTTCCAACAATTTAGCGCCATACCTAATCGACAACGAAAGAGATTTTCACCAAATCAGTATAGTAGTACGCGTACTGTCGAACGCCAAAGATTCGAAGAACAAAGAAGAACGAGGTCAAATACTCTCATTCACGCTCAACGACGACGCACGAGCGTATCTTATTTTCTTGTTCCATTTACCGACCAATCAATGCGCTCTCTTTCTCAATTTTGTCAGCAAGCATGAGCGAGCGTAATAATTAAACGTTCCACTTTTTGTTTTTACCCATGAAGACTAGAGAAAATGAGTCGAAACTCTAGGGCATCGCATACGGATTTGTCCCGAAAAATTCTTAGAGCAATAGTTCTAAAACCAGCCACCAGCCGCGCTGCATTACGTAGTGTCCCGAGTGAATTTAGCGGCATGTAAGACGCGTGAAGTTAGTTAGCAATTATGCATTTAAATATACCGGGAATTTCCCCCTCTACCTTGGTAACTTAGCGACCTCAGCGCACTCTGCCCACCAACGTTATTTTTTCAAATTTCTGGCACAACTCTAATGTACAGAGTTTGGACTCCTTATCTATAGTCTTCATGTTTTTACCACTGATGATTTATACGTCAGTGGTTTTTACTGACAAGTGAAATGTCAAACAAAATCATTAAGTGTCAAAACAAAAAACTGAAATCTGGAGCAAACACAAAACGGATAAAAGAATCACCTATTAAAATTTTATGACACCTTTCCATAAAAATCAACTCTTTTTATGGCGAATAATGCTAATGCAATATCCGAAAATTTACTACGAGCTTCGTGGTAACATTCTCTTTGAGAACGTCAACACTGAAATGTCCTATCATGGAAATCCCGATGGTTACGAGGTTACGAGTGTAAAAATAAAGTTGTATTGTTTGGAAACATGGAACATTCAGCCTTCAATCAACGTCAACAGAATACGGGTGGCAGTGAAACAACCGGCTTCCAGTTATTAATTTAAAATACCACTGTGTCGAGTTGTGTGATACCAATCTTGTTCGAAAAAGGATAATCGCTACCTAGACCGGTGAGTTTCATTATCAAATAAACTCTTGCTCCCAGCTTGATTAAAAACGAGAAGCATAAAATATCATCCTCACGGAAGACGGAAACATGTAATTTCATTGTTTAAAACTAGTTATAAGCTGGCGAACTGACCAGATTTTGTTGTCTTTTGCATGAAGCGTCATAAAAACAACAATAACAATGCTGCCCTAATTGTTGACGTGGAATAAAGAAATAATTTATATTTTTGAATGTTTTCCATTTTAGTTTTACCTAAAATCAAAAATGGAGTTATTTTATATCTGCTTTTTCTGTATCTTTATTTTTGGTATGAATTGGCTAACATTTTGCTAAGTAAGTTTAGTTTGGCAATTTGCCATATTATTATTTGGTAATGCTACTTGTAGGTATTATTACCCAAATAACGACTAGCTCGGCTCACTGGCCACAATTATGTGTGTTTTGTAATGCCACTGATGGAATATTACAACAGCAGGCCAATTCCCACTGTTAAAAACCATCTCAGTGACAATCAATGTCAAAAAATTGCCAAAAATGTATGGAAATTGGATATTTTTGACAGATTGAGACTGAGATCAGACTGCGAACATTCTTAAAATTGCAAAAATTGCCCCTCAGTTCTTTCTTAACTTTCATCATTTCAAATTGCGCAGAAAAAAATCTGGTACTATAATAATAATTTATTCACCAAAACTCTTTAATAATATTGATGACTAAAAACATAAAAAGCTGAGCCGAGTCAGAGTATTTAAATGACCTTTTATTTTTGTTAACACAAGGATAGCTAGGTGTAAGCTAATGTGACTTAGTAGTCAGTGATTCTCCGTAGTAACAAAGCCATAATTTTGGAAGTGATTTGTAAAATTTTAACAATAAATACCAGTTTTTTTGTTCTAAGGCCACATTAACTAATCAAGACTTGACTAATGAGATACAATAATAATTAGTAATCTATTGTTTGTGGCTGTCTTGGGAGGTGGCAGCTCTCCAACAGTTCATTCTGCTGAATTTTGTGATGCCTTACTGGGAATGCCTCACTAGCTGTACATAATATAACCAACATGCCTGTAATCCCCGGAGGCAGAGGCGGAGGTGTACATGTGCTCACATGTCTCCAGTTGTTTAAGTCCCATACGAGCCAATGCCATCAACTCGGCAGAAACCCAGGCTCCGGGTTGCTACTGAGAAATCCTGATAGAAAAACCCAGTAACACTTTACCCAACCTGGAAATCATATCCAAGACTTCATGCTCAGCAGTAGTGTTGCAACCACTAGACCAAAGAGGCAGCTTTTAATAAATTACTTTGGTAATTACTAAACATAATTTTGAAGGCAAAGGAGGAAAAACCGAAAATAATATATTAATTTGATAAATTACTATTATTTTCAGTCAATTACCTACTAATCTCTAGGCTAGTTATATTGGCATGTTAATTTAATTAAAATATTGGTTCAAATTAATTACCTACGTGTTCTTGTTGTGTTAGAATTGGTGATTATAAAATTTCTGAATTCAAATATTATTTCATAAACTATTAGGTATTATTCTATGTGTTATTGTTATTATTCTGTATTGACCCCACACTGCAGGGCTAAGGCCTGTATGTATTAATGTCCTGGGCTCTACATAAATAGAAAAATAGTAAGGGAACCATAGTCCTTTAGCCTCAGGTCATAAATAAAAAATTCAAAATCTTTGGCATAGACTATACTAAATAACTACTATAATATTACTATACTATTATCCTATAACTAGCTGTGAATACCCGCTTCGCTGGGTCATTTTTAATTGTATAGTTATTTGTTAATGTTAATAATCTATCACTACTTGCTTCATATTTTTTTTCATACATACTAAACATTTTTATTAATGATAATCACACATTTTTAGAAATCACATGTTTCAACCCCCGTATCCTCTACACCCTTATAGGTCTCAACTTGCAACCACCATAGTGCAAAGTGAAAAATAAATTTAATTTCGGAAGTGTCTTTAGATCTGTATTTTAGTTTTTTGCCACCAACTTCCAAAGAAAGCTTCCGAAAGCTATTGTACATTTTAATTTTAACTGCGTTTCAGAGCCTCAGTGGGTAGAACAGTAGGACTGTAGGATATCTGCAATTTATTTGCTATCCAAGCTCCAACATTGTTTTCTTTCTTTCAGTGAATCATGAGCTGTAAAAAGAGAAGTTTGGATTTGTACTTAGGAGAAGTGTTCAAGCAGTTTATTTCTATCAAAGATGACGACTTCAAAAAGTCGCAGGAAGTTTTCAAGAGCGTCTTCGAACAGGTCAAGCAAAAGATGGGTGAACAATGTAACTACTTCAAGAAATACAGCAGCCAGGTATGCGTTTCTTTAATTTCCTAATGTTCATAAGTTGATATTGTACAAAATAATATTTATCAAATCACACACACACCATATACACTCACCATTTTTTGACTGAAAGCAATTTAATTCACTATTTATTCATTGAAAATTGATGGAGCAAAATTCAATGCATGCTGAAGATTGACTTTCATAAAATATTGACCCCGCCCAGTGCTTCAATTTGCTGCATCAATTTAGTCATAAATATTGAATTAAAAAGTTTTCATTCTGAAACAATGTGTGTATATCGAGATTAGATCAATAGTATTTTCCACACAGCTGCAATGGAACTCCATACCATCCACCGTGGTGAGAAGAAATTACAACATCTCCCCATCCACCAGATCATGTACGCTGGAAGCGTCTCCGATGGCATCAAAGTGGGGAGAATGGACGAATTCGACATGGACATCGTAATTCGTCTACCAATCAACTATGGAGAAATTACAATTGAGAATGAAGAGCCAGGCTTTGTGAAGCTAAAGATCACGAACGCTTTCGACCATTTGGACAAGCAGCCTAACTGGGAGAGCTGCCACAAAGTGACGCGCGAGTGGCGGGACGGGGATAAGTACTTCCTGCAGAACAAGTTCCGTCAATGGATGCATAAGAACGTGCAGAGGGCGCTGAACCTCATGGACGGGAAGGTGACGGTGAACGGTGATGTGTACGTGCTGACGTACAAGGAATCCGGGCCGGCGTACACACTGAACATCAGGAATGACGAGGGCACTGACAAGTACGCCCTGGACGTGGATCTCGTACCGGTCATTAAGTTCATGTATCCGCGCACGCCTGACGGTTACAGGTAAGTTGTCACTTTACGCAAAAATAATAGGCAAATAGGTATGCTTAGAATTAAGCGTATAATCGGCTCAGCCTTCTTTAGGTCGTCCGTCCATCTAGCTGGGGGGCGTCCCACACTACGCTTGCCGATACGCGGTCTCCACTGCAGGACTCGTCTGCTCCACCGGCCATCGGTCCTTCGACAGACATGGCCAGCCCACTGCCACTTCAGTTTGCTTAC
Source organism: Eremobia ochroleuca (assembly GCA_949629135.1). Lineage (NCBI taxonomy): Eukaryota > Metazoa > Arthropoda > Insecta > Lepidoptera > Noctuidae > Eremobia > Eremobia ochroleuca. The sequence continues at coordinate 3,920,950 of OX451388.1, forward strand.
TCTGCTATGTCGGTTACTCCGGTTCTTTTCCGGATAATTTCATTCCTGATTTTATCCTAGCGTATAAAAATAGTAATAAATATTTGAGTTTGAGGGGTGTGATCATAAGACGTGAGAAGTTGTGCTATAGGACAAAGACAAAATCAGAAGAAAAAAAATCCTCATAAAAACGAATAATTTCATTATGAATGCCGTATAAGTACTATAACTTCGTTCACTGCCCCGAAGGTCTCGTGGTCGCAAGCGCGACTGCTGAGCATGGGATCCTGAGTTCGATTCCTGGGTCGGCCAGTGATATTGAGTTGTTCCACTAGGAATTCCTTAGTTACAGACCGAAGTTTGGAAGTTAGCGGTGTGATACCCCCGTACCTCGCAAAGCACGTTAAAGGCCTACGCAGACCGGGACGGCATTGGATACCGGCGGCATTCCAGCGCCTTGTCACCGCATGCCATGGCGTGCCGCGGCACGACAAAGCACGCCTCGGCAGCTCCTGCTGCCCGATACACTTCCCTCTTCTCTGCCTCCGCCGCGTCACTCCGCGGTATGTCACAACGAGCGCCGAAGTACTTGACATGCCGTTTCCTACCGCAGTACGCCACGGCATCCCACCGCGGGAGCCCGTGGCGCGTCTTTCAATGCCGTGCAATAAAATCCCTTTTGATGCCACGGCATCATTTTAAATCATAGCAATTTATGTCGTATTTTTATATCGATACGTTTGAATGTCCATTACTAAAAATTTAAATACCTTGCCATGCCGTCCCGGTCTGCGTAGGCCATAAGCCGTTGGCCCTGGCTGGCTGGCCGTTGGCTGATTGGGCCTGCACCCTAATTGAGTAATATACTATCAATTTGATTAATTATGAACATATGAAGCAACGGAATACCGTTGCTTCATATGTTCGAAAAATGTGTCTGCCTCAATAACGTAAATTACGCAAAGAATGTTGTTGAACTGTCACAGTGAAACCCATTGCTATTGATAGTGTGTTACGCAATTACCCCGCTTATATCTATCTCTCCGAGGGTGTTACCGTTCCATCGTACTATGAGAGTGAGGGAAGAGGGAGTGCACCTATGTCTGCGCGCACACGCCTGCACTATAATATCTTCCGCGCCGAAGGCTAGTCTCCGTTGAGATTGGCCGCCGTGGCCGAAATACGGTCTGGAGGACTATATAATGAGTATAACTTCAAGTCTCCATTAATATTTATTATCAAAGGTACAGACGCCAGCACATCAAGCTACTACAATCTGTCAGATTTCTTAATCTCTATAATAGATTTTCAACTTTATCGCTAAAGCATAAGGTTCAAAGTTGATTGGGAAAATCTGACAGTTTCGGGTAGCTTGATGTGCTGGCGTCTACCTATACAAAGTCACGTGCCCAAAGCCGCAGGCACAGCTAGTAGAAAAATAAAAAGAGATTTACCCAGTTGAAAGCAGCAAATTTTATCCCGACTACGGCAATGTTAAAAAGAGGGATTTTAGCAGTCTAACAAATCACAAACTTATCTAAGCGAAGATTATCCTATAATACATAAGATCCTTTGCCATGCCAGGGTCATTGACGGGATCACAGCGAAGGATTGGCTCGTTGTGCCCAAGCCGAACAAGGCGGTGAACGACAACACGCTAAAGAACAGGTGCTGGCGCCTCTCGTTCCAAGAGCAGGAGAGAGAACTCATCAAAGACTGCAAGGCGTTAAAGACTACTATCAGACTGGTGAGAATTTTAAAACTACTTCTTACCTTAGTTTTTCAAATCTTGTTCAGCGGCGTAATTACGTAACACACTAACAGTAGGAATGACTTTCATTTTGACAGTTCAACAACATTCATTGCGTTATTCAAGTTGTTGAGCAGACACATTTTTCGAACATATGAAGTAATGGATTAACAATATCCTTCAAAATTATTCAGATTGTGATTGATAGTTTCATATTTTGTTAAGTCATGTGAACTCATAAGATTTTAGTATAGCAACTGTCACAGGGCACTAGCAAAGCGAGGCTTTTATGCCCAGCAATGGGCGGAGTCGGGCTGTGGATGATGATGTGAAAGATTTTTTAGTCAATTTGATTTGCATAAAATACTGCTGATAAAACGTGTCTTCATGAGACAAATTCCTAGAACCATGACCGGACACGTCTTGGACTGTCAAATATGAAGTATTTACCCATCCACGCTAAAACACGACCCTCATTGTAGGGACTACAGGTAGCAATAATGCTAGCGAGGCAAAATGCAATGTCCCCTGCGCACCTCGTTTGGCGGCCAGTGGTTTGCCCTGCTCCGTGGCAAGATCACGCGTTCCGATAACTAGCGTAAGAAACGTGTGTACTGTAATTGGGTTAACAATAAAAGAGACTTTATTTACGGACCCTGAAATATCATTTACATCTCCTTCTACGACCACTCGGTACAAACCCAACATTGGTGACCCCGACGTGATCTTCCTATATTCCTTCCGTGATTTTCCATCACCCTTTTGAGAGCTGAGGCGATAAAATTATTTGCTTAGTTAGGTAATAGATAAACACTGTTTTGTGGTAGTAAGATACTTGTTTAATTCATTCATTACTGTTGTTTAAAACTACTCGACCATATTTTTTTACACAATTCCAGGTGAAAAAATTGCGGGATGCTCTCGAGATGAAGGCTATCGCAAGCTACTACATTAAGTCACTCTTCCTGATGAAAGTCAACGACATGCAAGACAAGACATACTGGCAGAACAAAATCAGCCTTCTCTTCCGCACGATGGTGGAAGAGCTGTTCCTGGCTATCCAAAAGAAAGAGATCCCATTCTTTTGGAACTGTGATCACAATTTGATTGGCGGACTAAAACCAACTCTTCAGAAGGTCTATTGTGCCAAATTGAAAGATGTGCTGGCAAGTATCGATGCGAATGACATCGAGAAAGTCGTGTCTGCTTTGCTGACTACAGAGGAACTGAGGGAGTTCAAAAATTCAGAATTCTATCAGAAGCAGGGGGAGTTGCCGCCTGTTCTTATGGCAAACCCGTCTCCATCCTCTTTTGAGTCATCTCAGACCGATAGCTCCTTGTCCGATCAAATGAAGATGTTGAATGACGAGCTCGATACGCTGCGTAGAAAAAATGAGAAAGACGAAAAGTTTGAGGAACTGGAAGACAAAATGAACAGACTTGCCGATAAAGTTACTTTGTTGGAATTTAGAATGGCCAAGTTGGAGAGGGCAGAGCGAGAGAGATGCGAAACAAGCATCGCTGATATTGTCCTTGGGACTAATTCCATCAGACTGGATAATTTGATCGAGATGGATTAATTTACCGTCGCGTGACAATTAGCAGACACAATAGAAATTTTGTGTTTTTATTGTTATCTGTACACATGGTCATTCGACGTTTGAGAGGTTAACACGTTCACTGTCGAGCCAAAATGTCGAAATTAGCTCTTACGTCCAATTTACTTTTTCGTTCTTAAGTACTGAAGTACTTGCCTTTATACCGCCACTAGGCACTACTATTGTGTTAATACTAGTATGTTTCTTTTACGTCCACGAAGTAAGAACCCATAATGTATGAAAAGTGCAGTGACCCACATACAAGGTGTAACTTAAATAACGCACAACCTCTTAAGAGGTCATTGTACTCATCATTACGAACAACTTTTACTATGGGACCAAACCGGAAATAGCGAAAAAAAAATCAGCTGTTCCCTACATTTATGTTTGCATAACTCGTCAAAATGTAGGGAACAGCTGATTTTTTTTTCGCGATGTTGTATATGGCACGGACGTCTCATTCCAACCCAAAATTACCCACATGTAGTTCATGGACAGTGAACGTGTTTAAGCAAATATGTAATTTGTTACTATTCAGTGCCTTGCTGGGACTGATTTTTATATTATATATTTTTAGCATGAGCACTGGTAGTACAATAGTTATATGAAAGGTTCGGAAATAGTGCATTACGACTAGTGTGACTTAAGTAGTCCATATGGTGCTAAACCACCAGTCCAGCGTCAAGCAGCTTGCTGTGTTTCGTTGATGCGTGGGAGTTCCAGTGCCTTAGGCATCTTCTGGGCTCGCTCGTTCCATCATAGACCTCATCCATCGCTTTCCATCAGGCGTGATCGAGGTCGAGAGCCATTCAGCCATAAAAAAAAAACTTAAGTCACAGAAAACTGTGACTTAAATGCGGGTTTAGGTCACAAATGCTTTAAAATAGTTTTTACTCAAATCCCAAAATGAATTTTACGTAACGTGGATGTACAGACACCACCACACCAAGCTACCCGAAACTCCAATTTTTCCAGTCAATTTTGAACCCGATGTTTTAGCGATAAAGTTGAAAATCTATTAAAGAAATTTGACAGATTGTAGTATCTTGTGTGTCTGTACCACTCATTTATTGTGTGTTTTATAAATGCATTTTTGTCATTGTCATCACAATTTAATAATCCGGCCCCTTTCCAATTTATTGGGGGCCATGTTTTAGCCCTCATCTCAGTATTGACTACCGTTTTAAGTCGTGAACTTGTGAGTGGGCCATTTTATAATCATGATAATTATATTTTTCTAATATAATATTATTTTATAATAATAATGCCTCTTAGTTATAGATTTTTTAAAATAAATATTATTCCTTTTATAAGAAAAGTCTACTTATTCTATTTGGAACTCAAAAAAAACTTTGGAACTGAAAATCAAATTCATACATCCATGTTTTAACTTACGATCGAGTGTATATTATCTGTTTACCCACATTTTTTATTTTTTTATTTTTCTTTGCTATTTTTGTTTTGTTATTTTATATACGTACATCTGTGCGCTCTAATTAATAATCTTAGTTTTAGATCTTGTTTCTCAGTAAGTGAATTATGTATGTAATTCTTATGAGAAATAAAGTTGTTCTTAAACCTCAAACCTCAACTAGCGAGCTGCAGTCTGCAGCTAGCAGTCTGTAGTAGTAAGTAATAATCTTCTTTCATCCTTTAGGCTTAGTTCATATGACCGCGCGGTACAAGATCAAACTGTTTATCGTCTACTACGCGCACTCCGTCCCTTGCGCAAGATCTTGCACCGCGCGATTATTAGTTCCGCACGGTACCGCGCGGTCATATGAACTTAGTCCAAGTTTTATGTGGGATCGGGTCTTCTTGTACAGCGACGCCAGGACGGCCTGTCCTGGGTTTTCAAAGGAGTTATTTTTTGCGCTTTCATCCTCTCGATACTGAGCCACCATGTAGCTGGGTCTTCCTCTTCCCAGGTGTTTCATAGCGATATTTAGGACTGTCAGTACTGAGAAACTATCATCTCAGTAGTAATAATATAACAGGATAAAATAAATAAACACTACTTGCAGCCCTTATGATATTTATTTCTTTGTTAAAAACAGAGTACAAACTATCGAGAGAAACTTCTTTTTGGGAAATATACAACGCGTATTATAATACCTACATACAAATTTCAATACTACCCTCCCTTCAGTAGGTACTTGTCGCATAGAATCATTAACTTAGAGTTCTAAATGTAAGAAATTACTTTTTCAATTTATGTTAGGTACTGTATTTAGCAATTTCATTGTATAATTTCCACAATTTTGCAGTATTCTGTACAGTTGAGATAGATTACAGTATATTATATAATATTCAAATGTCCGCATTATATTATCAAACATCATCATTTCAACCGAAAGACGTCCATTGCTGGACATAGCCCCCCCCCCCCCCCCCCCAAGCACCGCCACTTCGACCGGTTCTGTGCTTCCCGCATCCAGCGGATTCCTGCGGCCTTCACAAGGTCATCGGTCCAGCTTGTGGGACGCCTTATCATACATAACTACATATAATTATGGATACGTATCCGAGAGTGGATTCACAATCGCTGTGACGTCATCTTAATTATATCGTTTGTTGATTTATTCATTATATGCACATTAATAAAGATAAATTAAGTATCGAACGCGCGACGCGTTGCTTGCAACGTGACCTCGTAGTACATTATGTAGTCTGCAGATTAAATAATATTTACATGCAATTTTGTTTGAAGCCAAGTACATTTTTATACGGGCTTTGGAGAGATACTAATATCGCTGTTGAATTTTCAGTTTTTGGCGATTGCGAATTCAAAGCGCACTTTTATTTAGGCATTCATTTAGTTTTAGTCTAGTGATAGTGAAAATGGATATAAATGAGGATAGCTCACGCTTGAGTGGAACTTTGACCATACAGCTATAAGTAGGTTGATAGCATACTTAGGAATGATAATTTTATTTGCGACAAGTACAACTTTATTGATCAACAATATTTTGTTTGAAAACAATTAGAATTTTATAAAACTACAAGAAGTTCATACATATTATTTACCTTTCTTTGTTGAAGTCATTATCTGAGCTTAGTAAAACCGTTAATATTCAGGCCAAGTCAGTCAGAAAAATAACAAAATTCATAGTCCGGCGAAGTCGAGAATTTAGCTGCATATTTGACAAGCCAACGAGACCAGGGTTTTTTTTTGTTTACGCAGTCGATTTAGTCGGTACCTCATGCAAATTTGAGTGCAAACTACTAATGAATTGTGCTCCTACAAAATATTGTCAACCCACACAACATTCGATACAGCCCCATGTCACCCCACTTATTTACATGCATGATGTAACATGAAAAACATTTTGTTTACACAAAAACATTAACTATGGGGTTTTCTTAATATTCATGCCTTTTAGTTAAAAAAAAAAAAAACATATAATTTTATTACAAGGCTGCGACGCGACAGCTACTCTCATAGATAGTTGTGATAGTTTAAGAGCATGTTCCACTGAGAGTAGCCTCAAAGCGAGGTGCCTCGAGCCGAGCCACGTGACCCAAGGAAGGTAAGAAACTGCAAATATTTGAGGCACAAACTGCGTATACAGTAAATATTCGTTCTTAAGACGTAAACTTCGTAAACTATTTATAACGAGGCAATGTATAACTCAACCCGAGGCACAACTTGAGGCTGCCTTCAACAGAAAAGCTTAAACCAGACTTAATTGTATATTTTGTAAAAGGCCTTAAAGTATGTTAAACTATTTTGTTCGGATCAAATCTACAGCCGGTCGATTCTATTAGAATCTCACAGTGAGAAGTTAGGTGAAGTGAGCTGTTATTCCATCTAATCCTAGAGATTGAGACATGACTGCTCACTTCACCCGAGTTATCACGGTGAGATTTTTACAGAATAGTTCAACGTTTCTAAACAATCTACATTAGATGAATCCAACCTTTAGATTTAGTTAGTTGACTGTACGAAGTATTTTACTAACAATGATAGGGGTATGTATGCAGCTTTTCCTTTTTATACGAGTCAATAGCAATATTAGGAAATGCAACCAGGCCTTAATGGAAGGGAGAAATTAAATAAACAAATGGGAAAAAAAGTTGGAACCCTGCTATATTTGCAACTGTGTTACTGTGAGCAAACGATCAGCAACCCCTTTTTATAAAGGCTATGAAAAAATAAGACACAATTTTCATTACATCTTCGCGTGTGGTATATTATTTTATAGTAGAAAAAGATAAGTTACAGCCATACAATATAAACGCACCATTATATAAAAATAAAATATTATAGTTGAACAAATACCTCAAATAATTTTGAATGTGGAATGCTACATTTTTAAGATCATTCATTATTCCGGCGATGGCGCTAGCACAACGACATGGTTTACATCGCTGAATCCATCGAGGACTCGAGGTACTTACTACATGTAAATTCCATTAAAGTCTCCTAAAGTTAGGTTCCCCTGCCTTTGCGTGAAAGAGCTAACAAATAAAACCACGAATACCAAATCTGTTAAAAAATAAAACAAAATAATTCGTTATTTAAATAGAGAGTTACATATCGCTACAGCCTATCCAAAATTGACCTATCCATAATAATGTTTTAATATTAAAATGTAGGTACTGTATGTATTGCCAAGAAACTTCATTTTTATTTACCTGCGAAGAGTGCCATACATAGTATACTTTGCCTCACTAGGCGTACTTGAGCATGTATGGTTACCATAAAGGCATCAGTGCAAAGGAACATATTTCAGTTATTGTCTCAGCAAAGTCGACAGAATCCGATACCGGAACGATTATGTTTTATCTAGATTCAAGGCGATTATAAATCTGATAAACCTATCGGGTACAAAGGTTATCAATTTCGTTGATTATTTGTCATAATATTAGAAGATTTTAATTATCAAGTTCATAACTGGGTTGACTGGTAGAAAATGCCTATGGCATTAAGTCCGCCGCTGTACATTTATGTGCTTGAAGTATTAAATAAATAAATAACAAAAAGTTTATAAAATACGAATAAAACAAATGTTTGGAGCAACTATTTGAGATAATCTTCCAAATATAATGCGTTTGTTAATTAAGTAATATAATACTAAAAAAATCATAATAAATTATAATAATGGTTACATATTTCGAAAAGTTTTCCACACAAACCAACGCCGTATGATGAAAACTTCACTTTACTTGTCAAATCTATATAATATATAATACAAGTTATAACTATATATAAACGTTTATATAAACATAATGTGCAGTCGAAGCGGGTTTTTCATTTCAATTAATTACACATCTAGTGACTTTTCTATATTCGACAAAACATTGCTAGTGTAAGAATAATTTTGTTGAATGATAAAAAAATAAATAAGGATTATTGGTTTGAGTCATGAAGACACTATTTTACTGTATAAAATACTTTAATCTTCCTACTAAGATTTACTGAAAGCCTTTTAATGTCCTACTCTTCTACGTTGTTGCGTCCATTATGATTCTATGATTGCTCACACCACAACCTTTTTTATCAAGCATATTATCCTAATAAGGAGTCTTTTTCGTACGATTTCTTGGTCCTGGGATTGAAAATACTCGTAAAATATTGTGTCCATACCTCAAAATAGTATATTTCACAAATTTATACATAAATTACGTATAGATCGTTTATGTTATATACAGTTTGCGCCTAAAGTAACATACCAACAAAATTATTCACACATTAGATACTTTTAAACTTATTTTTTTTAGCTAACAATATGAGATAAGTATATTTATAATATATAACGCTAATATTATTAAGGAATCTAAATACTCTAACATGATAGTACTGCATCTAAAATATAAAAACTTTTAGATGAAATAATTTTATGACATTTTATCAAAATTAAACTCGATACAATTTGATATGTCCAGGTTTAATTTTTACGTTAATCTAATGAAGTATTTACTATTGACGACTTACCGACGTGACGGTAGAAAGAATCGATAAAATTAAATATTTTAGAGCATATGTCCCATCAAAAAACATGAGCTATTTATCCAAAAGAATCTATATTTTAGATGTTTGTGTACATTTCTAATGTGACAACATTATCTTTTCACATAAAAGGCTTATTGCGTTTTAATAAATATTTTATGTAAATAATGAAATATATAACAAACGAAATTACAGCTTGGCACCATTTTCAAACAATGAAAACTAATTGAAGCCAATGGTTGTATTGTGACAAGATAATGCACCACATCATTTTGTTTTGGAGAGTGCATAACTCAAGCTAAATTTATTTATCACGACTCAAATGGCATGGAAATTACTTTACTCTACAATGAATTACGTACGAAAGTGTTTGGGCAAGAATACAACTCTTAAGACTCATTGCGAGGCGTAACCTCGAGGCGAGGCAGACTTGCAAAGCGTAGAAAAATAATATTCAACAAAATAATTTGCTATATTATTTACGAAGAATAACTTTTAAAAGATTCTATACTCAGATATTAAGACAGACACTGCCTCGTAGTCACATTCAACCATAAATTCATTGTGATAAAGCATTTTAACACCATAAAAGTCGTAACTTACATAATAATGCAAAAAAGATCATCTCCTTTAACACAATCTCTAAGGCGCAGTTCATTCTTGTCTGAACTTTAAATCAGTTTCCGAATTTTGGAGAAATAATACTAATATTTGTTACATTTCCATTGACATAAAAGTCATAAGACACGTGCTAGTGATTTGCAATGCCGATAGTAGTCATAAGTTTTGTTCATTCAATTCTTGTCATGTTGATTTAGTAATAGATAATGAGTATACTTGAATGTCTTGTCTCCTTAGGGGTCCCCATCAGTCTCATAGCCAGGTATACATAGTACTTATAGCCAACATAATTACCAAAGTTGTCCATCACATAACATGTCAAAGTCCAATTTTCCTACATGAATAAGGACGACTTTTCACGAGGCATAAAGGCATAACATTTATGCCTCGTGAAAAGTCTAAAGTCTGTTGATGTCATTTGTGCAAAATTTAAAGACAATAAATTCGTCAGCCCTACATGGAAAGTTCTTTTAAAGTTAAGGTTTTAATACGGCCAAAATTTTGCAATCAAGTTTATTGTAAGCCTGAAGATCTTGCTACGCGGGTCTAAAAGAACACAAAACTTAAGGCCATGAAAATAAAGTTCAGGCAAAACTGCGCCTTAATTGCTAAAGATGTCTTGCACATAGAGTTGACATTCGTGTGCGATTAACGCGCGCTACCGGACTTACTGTGTGCGATGAGCCATTGTAGCGTAATATCAATGTTGTCCTTCTCTTTGCATGAGATTGAGTAGCAGCAGATCTCACGGTCTTGAATAGCTGACAGGTTCCTGCGAAAGAATTGTTAAACATATTTATTTATTCAACACAAAGGATTGTGGTACACGTTCAAAATACAGTTTTACAAAATCAGTACTATTTCTACAAACGTGTGGGTGTGAGCACTGCTCTCCTAGCTAGGTTATGGAAACCTGTGTTAAGGAGAAGCAGTGCGGTCCCCTAAGGTACAATGACGTACAGGTACATAGTGCTTCTGATGTTACTGCTACAATTTCGAAGAAGAGTTAGACCATGACGTGCGTGTGCGTGTGCGTGCGTGCGTGTGCGTGTGCGTGCGCGCGTGTGTGTGTGTGTGTGTGTGTGTGTGTGTGTGTGTGTGTGTGTGTGTGTGATTGGGTGAGTGGTGTGTGTGTGTGTGATTGGGTGAGTGGTGTGTGTGTTAATTAAAGGATTTAAATAAAAAGAAATAAACTTCAAGTGTTTGCATATCAGAAACCTCCTATGAGAAGAAACCTTCGCTTTCAATTTGAGCGGTTACAAACATGAATATAAATTAAAGGTGATTTTTTGGGACAAAACTTTAAAAAACAAATATGTGGGAAAACAGTGCAAAATGACTTCTTTTGAAGACTTACCTACTTACTTTACTTTTTTTTGGACTTTATGCAATTGATAAATGATTTATTTTCTGTAAGTAGGTTTGTACAAACACTTTTACATGTCAATCATATTTTTTTAAACTAGATGAAGTCGGCGTTTCCTATCTGACTACTCTGAGAAGAAAGGCCGAAACAAACTCAGAGGTCACAGTCTCTGTTAAAGTCCAGACATAATCTTGGTCAGATAATGTGAAGACCATGTAGATTGGTGTCTGAAATGGTCTTTTGAGTAAAGAACCACACAGATTGAGCGGACCTGTCCAGTCAGTGCACGCATTTGTCAAAAATCGTGCAGCTCAACTCAGAACTTGAGGAGCCTTACGATTCGACGAACAATACCAATGAAAGGACATTTGGGTAGGCCGCATAAATGACTCAAACTGCCAGATCATGATTAAAACTAACTAAGAAGGAAAACCGAAAAAAAGAAATGACCCACATAGTCTTCACACTCACAGTAATAATAATAAAAATAAGATACTTTACAAAGTAAATATCCATGTCATTGTTTATATAAAATTCATCAATGTCAATGTGTATATAAAAATCCGGATATAATCTTTGAGGACCATGTAGATTGGTGTCTGAAGTGGTCTTTTGAGGAAAGAACCACACTGAGTGGACCTGTGCAGTCAGTGCACGCATTGCATAAAGTAAACATGCAGTTTTAGTTTTCAGGCTGACTTTACCATAGACATATATATATGGACTGGAAATACCTACGAAAAAAGGGTGCCTACCTACAACTCATATTGTCTCAAAAAATGGCTGCCATTGCTAGGGTTGTATCAATCAAGGAACATTGGTGTTACTATAACGAGTATCGATACTAAATACGAGTCGTACTAGTTATCACGTTTGGATCATAATATAGTATACTAACTTATAGTCCGTTCTAACTAAGGTTGCCTACTTTATAGTAACGTATCCTAGTTTATTTTCGATAAACATACTTTATAATTAGTACTCATAGCACAAGCTCTGCTTAGTTTGGGACTAGATGGCGTTGTGTGAAAGTTGTGGAATATGATTTATTTATTTATTATTATTTTTATATATGTAATTAACATATATCTATTTATTTATTTCAGGCCAAACGGCCAGGCTATTATTAATCAATCATTTGAATACACATTTACCAAAAATGCTGTGGGAACAGAGTTATCATGTAATCTCATTACATCAATTAGTGTTCTATTGAAACAGCTTTCTTCAAAGTGAAGTGAACAGAGGTACCATTCTTTATGTCGGGGATTAATATTTTCTTCACCAATAGCCTCTAACCACTTTTTCTTTAGTCCTTCCTTTTTAGGAAACCTATAAAAAATGCAAGTATTTTTATCAATAAATAATTTTGGTTACAGCTATATTATATTAGCATATGAAACTAAAATCAATAGGAAACGTCAAAAGCTATGTGCACGGTTCCAATTGGTGGTTTCTATGGAGAAGAGTCGGCAAGAAACTCCACGGTTACTCAAAATAATTGGCTTTTACAATGTTAATAGGTAGGGGAGGACAGTGTAGGCCTGTCAACAAGTACCAGGTACTTAAAAAAATAGAAGACATTGTAAAAGCCAATTGTTTTTAAAAGAGTAACCGTGGAGTTTCTCGCTGGTTCTTCTGCATAGGAAACCACCATTTGGAAACGTGCATCTAGCTTCTGACGTTTCATAAGTGCCCATGTAGGTTTATGTGAAAGAAAATATTTTGATTTTGGTGCTGTGAACCACGGGCCGGACCTAGCAAGGTCAATCGGAGCTAATAAGACGCAGGACTATTTATGTTAACATAGCAGAATATACCGATATCGTTCCAGCGGAGGAACTAGTTCCGGAAACTATTAGGCAACGGTACAACACTATTCTATTATGACATATTATTGTAAACAAACGAATGAATTAACAAAATAATAAAAAGGTCTGTTATACGGAAATTCACCCAAATATCAATACTTTACAATTATATCATCGAATGTCTATTATTGTATGTGTTATTGCATGAAAACCGGCTACTAACCTGTGCAAAGAAAGTTGAGGTTGATTTTCATTCTTCCTTGCACCACACTTCACAATACAACACACAGGCATGTTGAATTGCTGTTTTTCAACATTTACATGCAGTTTTAAAGGTAAAGTCCTCGTAATTTTCTCGCAAATCTCAATAATACAAAAAATAAACAACCATTTGACAGCTGAACTACCACGAAACTTGGCGACAAAGATGGCTGCTCTGGCACCTACCTACAACCGTGTATAGAATAACAGGGCATCTCCTGTTATATCCCATCTCAATGGACTTTACTGATATAATTACATGAGCAAAGTCAGCCTTCAGTACCTATCCTGTGGAGCTTTTGGTACCTCCAAAGAGTAAAATGTGATAGTTTGTATATTTGTTACACATTAACTGTTAAAATAATTTGGACGAAATTCGGCACACAGATCGACCATTTCTTGGATGAACGCACAAAATACTTTCTATTTTTTTTTTATTGACGAATGGTCCTGCTCTTGACCTCGATCACGCCTGATGGAAAGCGATGGATGAAGTTGGAACGAGCGTGCCCAGAAGATGCCTAAGGCACTGGAACTCCCACGCATCCACGAAACAGCAGGCTGCTTGACGCCGGACTCCGGTGGGAGTGTGGTCGCAAACCAGGCGGGCGTTAGCCCTACCACCACAAGGGAAGAATTAGCGAGTCAAATAAGGTGTTGAGTGTGACTGTCCAGGATGCGCCTAGCGCTAGGTTCAGTTGAGTAACTGGCGGAACAAACTGCGCAATGCATAAAAAAAAAACTGCAGGAAAAAGTCTGTTTATAATAAAATAGTGATATTCACTCAATGCGTTTGCTTGTAGCCCAACGCTAGCTCGAGGATGCCCGTCAGCTGCTGCTTCTCTATGAGGCTGAGAAGAAGCAGTAAATATACTGCGAATTCCTAATATAGCGATAGTAATATAATATAAAATAGTTATAATAATATAGTTACATTCGCTCAATGAGTCCATGCTCGTCGAGGGCGTGCGGCAGGTCGCGCTTGTTGCCGAGAACTAGCACTGGGATGCCCGTCAGCTGCTGCTTCTCTAGGAGACTGTGGAGCTCGTTGCGAGATGCTTCGATCTTGTCCGGGTCTGCTGCGTCGACCATGTAGCTGTCGACAAGAAAAAGTAGTGCTAGCTATATACTTAAATTTCATGTATGGCAGACACTTTGAAAAAAAAAATAAATAAAATACGGACAGGTAGGTACGCTACGGACCTTCAAAGTCCTTTGCATCAAAGCATATAAATGTTTAAATATACGTCAATTCGACATTAAACATCCAGCACGAGTGACGATAGTGCAGGACTTTTAGGGACTCGAGAATACCGACCACCAGTTTCTGGAAGCCTGATTAAGGGGCAGACTGAATATGTAGTTTAACACTTTGCGAGACACTAAACGCCACCAGACGTAATAGCAATAAAACTTCTAGTTTGTGTCGTTCAGTGTCCTTCAACCAATTAATGTCATGTTGAAAATCTAAATAACAACGACCACGATCATACAATTTATTTTGTTTTTAAAAATCTACGGTAATATTTCTAAAAAAAAAAAAAAAACTTACACAATAGCATTGACACCTCGGCAATACCTCTCCCACATGGAACGGAACCTAGGCTGACCACCGATATCCCAGACCTGAAAGAAAACAAAAGTTAATTTAAAAAACAATTATACCTATACCAAAAAGGCCAGGCGCGTAGTAACAAGGAAAATACCATGTGACGTTTTCTAATATCTACCTACCCCCATAGGATAATGCATGACTTTATGTATCTATATTTTTTTTATGTGGTGGTGGTGGTGGTGTGGTGGTGGTATAAATTAAGGTGACCTCTCTTATTACCACAACACAAAATATTAGCCAAAGGTAAATAAACATTTTTTAAATCTTGATAGTTTTATTGACAAATGGACAAAATTGAACCATATGTGTGTTTCCCTAATTCGACCATACTTATGTGTGTCAACTATTAATTATTATGGACTGAAAACAATTAGATAATTGTTTCATCAAAATTTTGATTTCAGTCCATAATAATCACTACTAACTTACACTACTAATTTTTTTTTAAATTTTTTTTTAATCACTACTAATTTGTACTTATAAGTATCTAATAGTTTTTCCTCATGTATTTTGCATCTTGATACTTGATTTAATTGTAATAATCTGATTATGTAAATAATGGTTCATTTTCAACACTAATACCTGGGAAAAGGCAGGCAGATGATTTCAACACTAATACCATTGATTTTCCCATAAAAACCAGCCAAGTGCGTGTCGGACCACGCACGATGAAGGGTTCCGTCATCATCATCATAATCAGCCCATAAAGTTCCCACTGCTGGGACACAGGTCTACTCTCGGTGAGAGGGAGTGGGCCATAATCTACCACGCGGGCCCAGTGCGGGCAGGTAGATCTCATATGTCTTCGAATGTTTGGTTTTAGGACATGCCGGTTTCTTCACGTTTTATGTTTTCCTTCACCGTTTTGAGAGCAGTGGTGATGAAATTATTTACACAAAGTCAAGCATCTGCCGAGGTTCGGACCCACGATCTGCGACCCGTAAGTCAGGGCCGTTACCACTGGGCCACCGTTGCGCAAGGATTCCGTAGCTGGGATGAATTTATCCCATGAACAAACGACACGGTTGGCGCAGTGGTTAAGCGATTGACTGCTGAGCTGCGTGTCGCGGGTTCGATTCCCGCACGGATCAAATATTTGTATGACCCAGAATACAGGAGAAATTCCTAGTGTGGGGTGTTTAAAAAAAAAGCTTTGTAGTTAAAAAAATGTTCTCCCATAATTAACGTCAAGGTCCTCAGTCCGTCAATGCTGATCATCAGACATACAGTGGCCTCCAAAAGTTAGTTGACATTTTCCTATTTCAGCTGTGACACATCAACACCCATTATGATTTAAAATTCTAGTGATCCAAATGTTTGAACTGCTATACGTTTTTATTAACTAATTCCACCAACTATGACTAATCATAAAAAACAATCAAGTAATCCCTTAGCTGTACCTGATTATTTTTATAAGTTAAATCAAATGTGGCATCACAGCTAAAGTGGAAAAATGTCAACTAACTTTTGGAGGGCACTTTATGTCTGATGATCAGGATTTATGTCAATGTCAATTTTTCAACTGCAAATGTAAGTTTGTTATCGCAAAAAAATATAGGTACCTATGTGATAAAACTAGAATTTAACAATTTCCGGCCTTTTTCCTTTACTTGTGCTGTGAGACCTTACTACGTATAGGTTTTAATTTTTATTGCATTGGCTTAGAAGCTTGAATTTTATAGAGTTCTAAGGGACCGTAGACGTTTACCGTGGCCCCTGGAACATGCAACTGAAGGAACACGGGTGGGTTTTAGCCAGTAAAAGTCTGACACGCTCTGCCGTTCCGCCCAGAGCGGGACACGTTATTTTATAATTTCCTACCCAAAAAAAAGGGACCGTAGACGTACGTATTTCATATTAATTTCAACTTGATACTTCCACGCGTTCCTGAGAAAAAGGGACAGACAGACACAGATGGATGGACAAGGAAGTGATCGTATAAGGGTTCCGTTTTTTATTACAGGTCCACTCAGTCTGTGTGGTTCTTCCCTCAAAATACCACTTCAGACACCAATCTACATGGTCCTCAAAGATAAAAGATGATGTCCGGATTTTTATATACACATTGACATTGATGAATTTTATATAAACAATGACATGGATATTTACTTTGTATAGTATCTTATTTTTTATTATTATTATTGTGAGTGTGAAGACTATGTGGGTCATTTCTTTTTTCTTTTTTCCTTCTTAGTTAGTTTTAATCATGGTCTGGCAGTTTGAGTAATTTATGCGGCCTACCCAAATGTCCTTTCATTGGTATTGTTCGTCGAATCGTAAGGCTCCTCAAGTTCTGAGTTGAGCAGCACAATTTTTGACAAATGCGTGCACTGACTGGACAGGTCCGCTCAATCTGTGTGGTTCTTTACTCAAAAGACCATTTCAGACACCAATCTGCATGGTCTTCACATGATCTGACCAAGATTATGTCTGGACTTTAAAAGAGACTGTGACCTCTGAGTTTGTTTCGGCCTTTCTTCTCAGAGTAGTCAGATAGGAAACGCCGACCTCATCTAGTTTAAAAAATATGATTGACATGTAAAAGTGTTTGTACAAACCTACTTACAGAAAAATAAATCATTTATCATTTATTTTTGAGGTATGAACCTTAAGAGTGATATTCAAACAATATATCAATGCAATTACCTTGATAGTAACATTTCCTTTAGTGATTTTGCGCATGTTGAAGCCAACTGTTGGGATCATGTCTTCACTGAACTGACCGGACTGTGGAAAGAGAAATAAAAACAATGTTAAAATCAGGAAGCAAAATAATGCTGCAAAACATCTGTTTCAATATGAGATAATACAATAAATAACTGATCACAATGATAGCTTACATAAATTACCATACATTTATTTATTCCTTTATTTCAGGCAACTAGTGCCCATTGAAAATACTACAAACATAAGAATACTTATAAACTAATACATAAAAAAAATATCACAAGACAATACTGTAATAATATAAATTAGAAATACTATAAATACAATGGACCCCCAGTAATCCGGGCCCTGTCTGACCCCCTGTAATCCGACATGTAGACATGATATGTCTTGTCGACATGTCTTCGCTAATGTAGATCTTCGCTAAATTCCGGACTATAGGGGGTCTTATAGGTAGTACTATACAACGTGTAACGGAAGGGGGGTATCAACCCTGAAGGAGGTGAATGTGCTCATGAAACTCAACAACTTTCCCCAAAGAACAGAGGTCGAAATATGAAAAAAAAAATTTGGCCCTCCCATAGTAAATCAATCAGCTGGTAGTCAGTTTTAAGGGAGGGCCAAATTTTTTTTTCATATTTCGACCTATGTTCTTTGGGGAAAGTTGTTGAGTTTCATGAGCACATTCACCTCCTTCAGGGTTGATACCCCCCTTCCGTTACACGCTGTATAATCCGACAAATTCGATAGTTCGACACTGCCCTGCAAAAGGTTTGTCGGATTACCGGGGGTCCACTGTACATACAACATAACAAACTATAATGCACACGAAGTGTCGGCGTCGTGTTTCGCTGATTTATGTAGGCTATCATATTCTGATCAATTCATTATTGTTTATATTGCGTGTAAGTACCTATGTGCCAAATAAACAAATTTTCTTTCTTCACCATGTTGACTGGATAAAATTTTTGCTAGGACGCCCTAGCAAATATGTTATCCAGTCAAGAGTTATTTGTTAATATAAATTATTAAAACAAACATAAAAAGAACTGATCAGTAGTGGAAGCTTTATATTGTATAAAGTTACTGAACAAATATGAACCAACAATCTATTTAATTTGCTCTATTTATTGCTTTTTTTAATTACAAGCTATGTAATTAATTATAGCCTTGAGATTGAAGTAATAATT
This sequence comes from Eremobia ochroleuca, assembly GCA_949629135.1. NCBI lineage: Eukaryota > Metazoa > Arthropoda > Insecta > Lepidoptera > Noctuidae > Eremobia > Eremobia ochroleuca. Next base: position 3,939,761 of record OX451388.1, read on the forward strand.
GGTAATTAACACTTCATGCACAACAAAGTTTGAATCAATATTGACCTTGATGTAATTCTATTAAAAATATTATGTTGAACATTAGGCAGATTTGCTGCATCTCCTATTACAAAAAATATATTTATGGAATGTTATCAAATGTTTCTGATAACAGGTTTTTTGGTATGGAAGTAAGTATGAATGGTTTAATTAAACTTTTTTTGTAATAAAGCCGCTATCTAGACTTTGTTACATTGTCACGCTAAAATGGCTGAGCGGATTTGGATGAAATTTAGCACATGGGTGGAACATGACCTGGATTAAGACATAGGATTTTTTATGGTGATATTCCCCCGGGATTGAGACCTATGTGGGTGAAACCGCGGGGTGCAGCTAGTATATAATATTTTGATTATTTTTTTAAGCTAGGAGTCTAGAATCATGTGCTGAATTTATGGTTGCAGTTTACACATCTATGTACATGCCCCCCTGTATAAACCCTGTATACAACGTGTAATGTTAAATGCGCAAAACCTGAAAATAGTTTGATCAGAATAACGAGCAGAATTAACTGTGTACTTTTTAATATAGGTCACATTTATCAAAAAATCTTCATTAAAAACGTTGCCATGTCTATTTATTAATAGGTCAAGCAAGCCAATGTCAGCGCGGCGCAGCGGCCCGGTGACGACTCCTACCTCGGTAAAGCGTCGTCGCAGACGCAAGGAACGATCAGAATGGCCAGTAAAACTAAAACAGCACATAAAACCTTTACAATTTTTTAATGACTTATTTTCTCTCTGAAATAGGTCAATTGAATTAAAAATCAGTTAGGGTGTCTGAGGTTTTGCGCATTTAACGTTACATGTTGTATACTGATATTTTATTTCATAGAATATAGACATGTCATTATTATGTAATTATTTCAAATTAATTGCCAAGTCTAGAGTTTATCAGTGTTTAAAATATATTTTAAATAATTATGATTATGGAACAATATTGTTAGTAAAAACAAATATTTGAAAGTTAAAAACATGAAAATCTATCGAATATCAAAATATCTGAATAAGGGGAGTCTAAAGTAACTTGCAAACTATTTGCATAAGTTAAAAATCTTGTTACTTGACCTTTGCTAATGCTGGTGTAAGAGAATTATGTTATGCTAATACAATCTCTAATAAGTGCTATTATAAAAACCATTTTTAAAAACACAGCTATAATGTAGTAATATAAAATTTTAATGCTATATATTATTATTATTATTATATGTTTTTATAAATATATTTTGGTTTTGTATAATGTAAAAGTATGCTAATGAATAGTGCCATGCTTTCTTATAATTTAGATACATATGAGTTCTATAATTATGACAATGACTGTGGGTTAGTGCTATGTATGTGTTTAGTTGGTTTAGCCTTCATACAAGTTGTAACTTAAATAACGCACAACCTCTTAAAAGGGGTCATTGTACTCATCATTACGAACAACTTTTACTACAGAACCAGCCCAAAATCGCGAAAAAAAAATCAGCTGTTCCCTACTTTATGTTTGTATAATTGTAGGGAACAGCTGATTTTTTTTTCGCGATTTCGGGTTTGGTTGGTATAAATAAAGTGTAATCCAACAGTGTTAGCCTGCTACTATTCTTGTCATTATCCTAATGAATTTAAATGTTTTTTATTTTCTTATTTGCCTCCCAAGAGTGACCCCCATATTCAAAATTCATTTATTTACATTACACATTCATGTTTTTAAGCTCTACTGGTAAACAAACATCTTCTCTTCCATTGCACAGTTTTCCTGTTTGCAATAATAAATATCTATTAATGGTCTAATCTAGAACAAAAGTAGTGCAAAATACTTTAAAGGGTTTTTGAGAAACTTGTAAAAATGAAATGCTGTTGGTTGGAGAGCCCAGTACTTGGGAACAGCTGGAACAATTTGGCTATTTATTGTTTTAAAATCGCTACTTTGGGGTAAAAATGAAGTAAAAGCCATAAAGAGTTTATGGCTGTTTTTTTTCATCATCTGTCATCTGTCAGTCAGGATGACACCTTAAAATTCCCCATTTTACAATTTTAATGTATTTATTTTGAAAAATCCATAGTGTTTCAAAAATTCGCAAAGAATGTGCGCATTATGGAAGGAATGATGGGGCTATGGAGAAATGTTTTGACAATGTGTGAGCGTACGTGATCCATCGCCGCCCGTTCCATGTCCACCGCGCACAGGATGGATGGAAACCAGAACATGGAGTAATTTTTTGCTCCGTTGGTGTAATTCCTGAATGGCGTTCCAGTGTGAGGATAAATAAATAAATAAAATAAAATAAAATGGCTTTTACTACCTTTGTACCCCAAGGTAGCGAAATGTTTGTAATAGACTGAATTAAGTTTTTATGGAATTATAACTTCTATTGTGTGTGAGCTGAACACACATTTTTCTATGGTAATTTTGTATAAACTATTGAAATGTGTCGGATCAGCTATTAATAAATAAATACAAAATTATAATCTACCACAGTATCCTTAAAAATACATGACTGTTTTTACCCTAGTACTGCTCACCATCACAATTTCTAATAGATATGCCAAGTAACCATCAAACATTCTATACACCAGACTTATCCGTTTTATAAGAATAAAGAAGGCTTAGAATCTTAAGTTGGAGATAAGGGAGATAAGATAAAAGGTAAATGAACTACATTAAATAGTGTGATTATACTGACATTGGAATCAGGACACAGATAATGATTGGTGATTGAAATGTGACCCTTTATGTTATGAGAAAACATATAGGTATTTATGTGTTGGTTTATACTTTGTAGCTATGTGAGTCAATGCCTATGGAATTATAATATTGCTCCATACAGAAAAGTGATATATTGGAGGTTTTAAAGTTCTTTGTTGTTGATTTTTTTTTAAATTAATTACTGAATTATTTTTGAATACAAGAAGGAATAAAACAGCTTTTTAAATTCAATAGACATTGAAGGTTATACTGGACACAAATGACAGGAAACAATTGGTTTTTTATCATGTCTGCTGCATGGCATTCAAAGTACTAAACAATGATTTTATTCCTCATTGCAATCAAAATGTTAATTTATGATTTTTAAATTCCCTAGCTGATATAAGTATGTAAAGTTATTTTGATTAATTAAAAAATCCGATGTTACAGCCCGCTGCAAGAGAATTTTAATTGGATAAATCATAATTTGCAAATTAGAAGCTTTTTTATGTTAATTTAAGGTATGGTACTTTCACCAAATCCCCTGTAATAATATGTAACCCAATTCTAACTGTAATCATATTAGATTCCTTGGTATGTTCCTTTGTTATGGATGACACAGAAAAACAAACGTAAAGAATAATGTGTAGGAGGATCACATAATATTATACGCAGGCAATACACCTAATTATCAGAAAATAAGAAAAAAATATTTGAGAAACATATTACCGAATGAAATTCGATCGGCGAATCATTAAGTTAGTCCATACATTGTACAAATCTGTATTATGATGGCGTAAAGTACACAAGGAAGATATTACAACACAAAAATATTGTTTTCAGATAATACTAACGGCAATGACGTTAACAAAAGTTGTTTTTCCCGAGTACTGCAATCCGACCAATGTTAACTCCATTTCTTCCTTCCAAAACAAGCTTTTAATCCAATCAAGGATACGATTGATTATAGCAATCATTTTTAATGTTAAACCACTGTGCTTTGGGCAAAAAACGTAAAATAATGAACGCCTCTTCCGAAAATCTGCTGTACAACTTGATTGACAGATATCAATTTGCGTTTAGTTAGCACTTCGTGATGACGTGTAATGAGTCATGTCAAAGAAAATTTACAAAGTAATTCAATTAATAAAAGAAACACCACTGAACCAAAATATTTTTTACTATGTGCCTCATGATTTACATAAAATCTAGCGCACAATCGCAAAATATTTCCACAGTATTCTGAAAAATAATACCAGTAACTAAACGAATTCTCTGCTGTCAAATTATGTGTTGCCATTTTGATAAAATGTTGGTTTTTTATATCGCTGCTGAACTGATGGCTTTTCAGTTATTGTAAAATAAATTAATTAAGAATACCTATTATATGATTGTTCAACTGAGGTTACGTTTCACATTATTTTAAATCCTTGGAACAACAAAGTGCATTCAGTTATTAGTAATATGAAAGATGTTTGTGATACCGCACAAAGTCTTATGTGTCTAAAACCAACGGTAACGGTATAGACTAGTTGTATACAGCTAGTATAAACGTCTGTAGTCTGTACCTACTAGATCTACTAAAGTTCAAACATTGGTCATTGTTTATGCACTGTTCATAAATATTTTTAAATGTGTATTATACACCTGTTTGTTTGTGGTTGCCAATTTTAAAACTTTTATTATTTCTTTCATCTTCTTTTGTCTGATTAACAACGTAAACAACGCAATGAATGTTGTTGAACTGTCAAAATTAAAGCCATTGCTACTGTTAGTATGTTACGCAATTATCCCACAGATAGCAAATACTAGGCTAGGACGGAATAAATGCTAAACTGTGATATTACTAAGAAATGAACTCTGAGACGACTATGAATGAAAACAATATATTGTGTGCAGCACCACAGTAGACGTGATTGAAGTGAAACATCTTAAAAAATAAAGAATAAGAGAGGTTTATTGTGAGGGACAGAGAGAGTGAGAGAGTTATTACTTTCTTCTTTCTCATGTAATGAAATGTGCCTGAAACGTGAGAGTGTAACCACACGGGCGGCGCGGCTGCGGCGCGGCGCCTGAGCGGCGCCGCTGCGGTTTTCTACATACAAAAATGCATTGTCACATGGCGCCGTGCGGTGTGCTCCGGCGCCGCGCCGCGCGCGCATCGGAATCGAGACGAGGCGGGGAGGGGTGTAAGCAGAGCGAAGCCGGAGCGGCGCCGCTCGCAGTTGTTTGTTTTGTCGCGTAGCGATGGGCAACCCCTCATCTTGCCGCCGCGGCTCCGTAGAGCGTTGCGACGCCGCTCTGCCCGTGTGGTCGCCAGCGCGGCGAAATGGCTTGCGGTGCGGCGCCGCACCGCCCGTGTGGTTTGCCTCTAACGCGTCTTGAAATTCCACTCTCAATTCTCGTCCAATTATCGAATCGCCTCTCATAAAGTTTCACTTCAAAAAGCACGGGCTACGCGACCCCAAACAAAATAAATTGGAATAGTTAGACCGTACGGACAGGGGCTTGATGATGATACTGTGGACAACAAAGCTGACCGAGTATAGCATAAGATAGTTTATGTACAGCCGGTCGATTCTGGAAAAATCTCACCGTGATAACTAAGGTGAAGTGAGCTGTGAGTCTTGCTGATGCTAGGGATTGACACTATTGACGACTCACTTCACGCTCACTTCACCTTTGTTTTCATGGTGAGATATTTACAGAATATATAGGCAGAGCCTGACTTGTCGTATTAATAATAATGTATTTAAAATTCCATTACGTATGTACCTACATCGTATCTTACTGTGAAGTCAATACGCACGCAACGCACGCAAATGTGAGTCACGCATGTCCTCACGTGCTTTTATGCACATGACGTTTAAATGCAAAGAAAAATAATGTCAGATAAGTTGAATGTAGATAGGTAGTGTCACTATAACTACATATAAATGCTATAATTACCTAGATAAAGCTCGCTTTATTTATTTAATCTTTTGGCACACAATAAGGTACAATAACGGACTTAATGCCTTAGGCATTCTCTGCCAGTCAACCAATGGTGGTGAAGAGATTAGATGGCAGGTGCTTTGGTTGAGCCGAACAATAATAAAAAAAAAAAACTATTAAAATTATTGAATTATAAATTATATTAGGTACATGGGATGTGATCTAAACATAGCCATGGGATATCTACATCTAGGAGCACCATGCTTGATACCTACACCCACACTTCGCCAGCTATGTTTAGATCGCACCCCATGTAATAGAATATCCTGGCTAGAATATCCTCGCATGTATCTTAACATCCGAAATCGAACAACGAACTTAGATACTTAATCATCGATCACTAATAAAGAACTTCTTTATTTAAGAAGAATCTTTATTAGTGATCGATGAGAAATATTGTCCATCGTATGACCTTGCGCCATCTATCGGGCAGCATACGGATGCCGTCGCGAAAGAAACTTGCAGGCTTTGAGGCGATGAAATCATCGACGAATTTACGCACATTGACCGGAACAAATGATAATAATCAGATGGGGCTAAGTCTGGTGAATATGCCGCGTGCGGGAGAACTTCCCATCCCATATCCAAAAGGGTCTTTTGAGTCGCACGAGCAACGTGAGGTCGGGCGTTGTCATGCAGCAGTATGACTTGCCGGCTTCCTTGCCCAGTAAATGGCCTTTTCTGATCCAGTTCTTCGCTCAATTTATTCAGTTGTAGACTGTAGCGTTCCGCTGTCACCGTCTGACCAGTTTCCAGAAGTTCATAATAAAGCACACCCTTCATGTCCCACCAGATACACAGAACAACTTTCTTTAAGTGGCTGTTCGTTTTCGGCGTCGATGTAGAGGGTTGCCCGGGATCTACCCACAACTTTTTACGTTTAGGATTCTCGTAAAAAATATGCCTCTTATCACCCGTCACAATTTTCCACAAGAAGTCCTTTTTTTTGCTGCCGGGCAAGCAGTGAAAGATACGTGTTAATACGTTGACTTCTGTTATGTTCGGTCACAACATGTGGGACCCATCTTCCAAGTTTTTGAATTTTTCCCATTTGGTGCAAACGCTTGGAAATAACTGTTTGGGTGACTCCTAATTGAGCTGCAAGCTCTTTTTGCGTTTGCATTGAGTCCTCATGCAGTAAAGCTTGCAATTCCGCATCTTCAAATGTTCGAGGCTACCCATGCACGGCGTGGCTGGTCACTAAGATCGAAATGACCACTTCTAACAGCCCGTTCACGACCTTGCCGCTGTGAGCGGCAGCTAAGCGCGGGGCGGCGAGCGGTAAGGTCAAAAGTATGAAAATGTTTGAAGCACGCCAGGAGACGCCGCTCGCCGGGAACGGGCCGTAAAATGTTTGTACCACAACGTCGTCACCAAGAACACTACGAATTGATTCCCGTGCTTGAGAAGCATTTTTCCTTGTTGGAATTCGCATATAATGCAGTGCCGAATGTGCTGTTTATCAGTTGCCATCCTAAATTTTACTATTCTGAGAGGTAACTTGCTTAGACTTGTCGTTTCAATCAACTCAGCCTATCGCAGTCCACTGCTGGACATAGGCCTCTCCCAGACTGCGCCACAACACCCTGTCCTCCGCCTTCCGCATCCAGTCTACCCCAGCCACCTTCTTTAGGTCGTCCGTCCATCTAGCTGGGGGGCGTCCCACACTACGCTTGCCAATACGCGGTCTCCACTCCAGGACTCGTCTGCTCCACCGGCCATCGGCCCTTCGACAGACATAGCCAGCCCACTGCCACTTCAGTTTGCTTACTCTGCAAGCTATGTCGGTTACTCCGGTTCTTTTCCGGATAATTTCATTCCTGATTTTATCCTTCAAAGAAACTCCGAGCATAGCTCGCTCCATAGCGCGCTGAGCGACCTTGAATTTGTGGACCAGCCCGACCGTCAGTGTCCACGTTTCAGCACTTGTCGTTTGGTGTTCTAAAATCTTGGGGCGGTCCTTACAAAGGCACAAAAGACCGCGGAAATATTTAAATATAGGTAGGTACTTTTAAGCTCTAAGAAAAAATTTGTAAAAGTTAAGTCATACACCTAATACTTCCTACAATTTTAATGTGGAATGCTTCCTTTGGGGACAAACCTGCCACACTATTCCCAACCACTGCACCACAGCAACTCCTGAAAATCAGAATCTACAGTGCCGACCACCAGAAAGAAAAACGAGAAACAAAGATGTGGGGGAAAGCTGACTTTGAAATGTGACGATTCAAACGTGTGTTTCAATTAAATTATTAATAAGTTCGTGCCTAAAATATCCTCAAATACCAATTCACCCATGCACGCAAAGCATTAGGCAATCTACGTTACGACTGCCTCAAAACGTGCAACCCTATATTTGCCATGTAACCGAACCATTCATAACACACTCCCCAACCCGTGATCGAGCCGCAAACGAGCACGTTTTGAACCTAACTTATAATAAACCCGTGCACGTTTAAAAGCACTAGCTAATCCCCTATAATGAACACGCGAACGGAAATAAACTCGTCGCGTAACCACCGTTGCGGGGTTTCATTCAAAATAACTTCGAATTTGTTCATACTTTATATTTGGACTAGTTGAATTAACAAAATATAAATAAGTCACACAAAAGATTCTCCCTCGCGTGGAACGTTTTTCGTTTTTTTTTTTTATGTTCAAATTCTTACAACCCGTTTTATAATCAGGCTCGATTTGTAAATGTAAATTATTAGGTCATCCCACTTCCAGTGTCATATTTTTTTATTATTATTATTTTACAAAAACTGACTACTATACTATATAACCTTGTGACACTAATCAATAATCTCCACCACTATTAATCACTCGCTCCCAGACTGCTGGCGAATCTTGAACACCATTTAAAGTACCACTTTCATTTAATTCATCAATAATGCTCTTTAGTTTAATATCTAACTCCTTTTTGCTATTGTATCGAGTACCCGACAATTTCCTCTTCACATGGCCAAAACAATTGAAATCACAAGGATTCATATCCGGGGAATATGGCGGATGAATAATTTCGATCCATCCTTTATTTTCAATTAAATTCTGAACTATTTTTGATTTGTGCGGTCTGGCGTTATCATGTAAAATTATAGGACTCGTTATATGATGTTCGTCTGCCCAAATAGGAGTATTTTCTTCTAAAAATGACTTATATCGCTCTCCAGTCATAGTTGTATTTTCATCATAAGTTCTCCAAAAAGCAATGCCTCTGACATCCATAGCTACTATTAGTAGTATTTTTCGTTCATGTAGCTCTGCACGTGGTAAAGGTTCAGCTGAAGTGCCCGGTTCCACCCAACATCGTGACTGATTTCTTTGACGAGGAGTATAAAATTCGACCCAAGTTTCATCAAGGCATATGAATCTATTAAGTATATTTTTCTTACGGCGATACCAAGATAAATGGCTACGCGCAGTTTCATAACGAAACTCCTTCTGATTTGTGTTCAGAGTGTGGGGCACCCACACTGCACTTTTATTGACCAGACATAAATCCTCCGTGAGTACTCTATGTATAGTGGAATGAGGAATGTTAAGTTGAGTGGAGAGATCACTGACACTGACCCTACGTGACTGACGAAGTGCTTCCTTGATTTTGTCCCTTGCTTCTAATCTAGTCGATGATAATGATCGAGGTGCTCGCGGCTCATCTTCAGCTGTGGTTCTTCCTTGTTTGTACATTTCAAGCCATCGCTGTACGGTTCTCTTATTTAAGGCGTTACGTCCAACACACTTTATCCGTAAGTCGTGCGCAACTCCTCCAGAGTAGTTGAGTAAAGCACAAAACTTTAGAAATATACGTTGCTCCACTACATTAATAGATTTTTTTAAATCTTCCATTTTAAATCAATGCACGTCTTGACAATACAACACACCAAATTAAACTAACATGATTGTACAGACGCCAGCACATCAAGCTACCCGAAACTGTCAGATTTTCCCAATCAACTTTGAACCTTATGCTTGAGCGATAAAGTTGAAAATCTATTAAAGAAATCTGACAGATTATAGTAGCTTGATGTGCTGGTGTCTGTACAAGACAACACATGTATTAACTATTGCATACCATTGCGCAATACATAAATATTGGAAATAAAAAATATGACACTGGAAGTGGGATGACCTAATATATAAATTCAACTGGAATTATTTCACAAATTCTCTGATTCTTTTGTTTACCTATTAAACATTTTATGGGCTAATAATTTTTTGAAAAAAAATCTTTTTTCGTATGAAAAATTTGAGAAAACCTGTGTACACAAATCAACATACTTATTAGGTCTTTACCTATGAAATTGCCGTTCTGCAGTACTGGCCATGTCAAAACAAAATAATTTTTGTTTGGCTAAGAATTCTAATTTCAAATTAATTTTATTTTAAAAACGTGGAATTTTGTTTCCAAAAGTAGTCATTTGTTTATTGATTAGTGTTACATTTTCATCGCATTTCAATCTTTTTCGTCATCATGGATACGTTAAAAATTCGAGTAATTATGGAATATGAGTACCGTCGTGGCAGCAACGCGGCACAAGCGGCACGCAACATCAACGACGTTTACGGAGCTAACACTACAAACCAACGCACCACCTGTTATTGGTTTGCTCGCTTCCGTTCTGGAAATTTCGACCTGAAAAATGAACCTCGCGGTCGTCCGAAGACTTTGGTCGACAGTGACGAATTAAAGGCGATTGTGGAAGCTGATGATACACAATCTACGGCTGAATTAGCAGCAGCTTTCGACGTTAGCGTCAAAACAATATTGGTCCATTTGCGTCAAATTGGCAAGGTAAAAAAGCTTGACAAATGGGTGCCCCACGAACTCAATGATCGCCAGCGCGAAGTACGCGTCGAGACGTGCCTTACACTGGTCAACAGACATACAAATGAAGGAATTTTGAACCACATTGTTACCGGCGATGAAAAATGGATTCTGTTTGATAATCGCAAGCGCTCAGCAAGTTGGTTGGATCCTGGTTCAGCACCTAAACAATGCCCTAAACGAAAACTTACCCCTAGAAAAGTGATGGTCACTGTTTGGTGGTCTAGCGCCGGTGTGATTCATCACAGCTTCTTACCAAACGGGGTCAGCATTACTGCAGATGTGTACTGTGAAGTACTGAACACAATGATGGAGAAGCTGGCACATCTCCAACCAGCATTGGTCAATCGCTCGTCTCCGCTGCTCCTGCTCGACAACGCGCGACCTCATACTGCACAGCAGGCGGTCTCCAAGTTGCAAGAACTGGGGTCGGAAGCTCTCCGTCATCCGCCCTACTCACCAGACCTTGCGCTTACAGACTACTACTTTTTCCAGAATTTGGATAACTTCTTGGCGTTCTAAAAAAATCCATTTTGCTAAACTCAACGAGCTAATGGTCGGTGTCTTTAAAAATGTCGTGACATATCAATAAAACAGGTCTCAGCACTGGTTTCCTTTCCTTGGACTAGGCAGGCACCTTCATTAACTTTATTACTTGATGCAATAATTAATGCAAATATTACTACATTTTATGAATGATGCAAATAGCAAAGACTAGCAAATAACACAAATAAACCTGACTAATAAGTTAAATATAGTAGAAGTAGTAGTAGTACTTACTTATTATTTGAAAAGGGATGGTGTGTTTTTACGCAAAATAATATACAACATTATTTTTAGTATATTGCAAACCTGAATAGGTACAGTTGGTTCAGAATAAGTAACTGAATCAATTCCAATAATTTTTAGACCAAGTTGTCCCAGAAATAGGTATTTAAAAAAGGTCACAAGTTGGACACCGAGCTATACTAAGTACAAATCCGCAATCATATTATTGTGCACACAACACAGGTCACGGCCGGTCGGCCGGCAGCGCGTGGTAAGTAGTTACTACTACTTACCACGCGCTAGTAAACATATTTTTGTAAGGACAAGCAGGTAATATAACAAGCCTATAACTTTGTGATTTTTCATGACAGAGTTTTGAAATTTTTTACATAGACTCTTTACATAAAAATACTAGACACGTGTTTCGGGTTTCGCATATACCTACTAAAAGTAATGTTGTATAAAGTATAAATGAGGAGTAGGTTTAGTTTTCCGCGGTAACGACCCCGGAAAATGAAACCGACACTTTGCCCACAGGAGAAATACGGTCACTGCAGCCACCGTAAACTTAAATACATAAATTTTAGGGTTCCGTACCTTAAAAGGAAAAACGGAACCCTTATAAGTTCACTTCGTTGTCCGTCTGTCAAGATCCTTTTTCTAAGGAATGCGTGGAGTTATCAAGTTGACATAAACATCAAATACTCATGGCTGCAATCCCTTGAAGCAGTGAAAAAATCAAACTTCTAAGTCAACGCAATCAAAAGATACGGGCGTTTATGTTCCGTTTATACTGCATATTTTGACACTCACAAGGGAATCAAAACCTACCTATGCACTTCCCGTTGTCCTAGAATCATGGAAATTTGGCAAGAAGCAATGTTATGTAGCACAAATAAAGGAAAAAATGCAATAAACCGTAAATTTGTAGTTACATACCTACAAATTTGTACGGAACCCTCGGTGCGCGAGTCCGACTCCCACTTGACCGGTTTTTATTAATTTAAGAGTAGAATCAGTAGAATGGTGCTTTTTAGGGTTCTGTACTCAAAGGGTGCCAACGGGGGTCCCGTTGGCATACTCGTATTAAGGCTTCGCTGTCCGATCCATCTGTCTGTCACAATCACAATTGCCTTACAATTTATATTTATAACGATAGGGTATACCCCAAAGCGCTTCTCGGGGCGGAGCTATCGCTGCGTCATCGGCACAGCAGTCACGTGCGAGCAAGCGTGGCCCGGGCGCCGTCGTTGCAGCCGCAGCGCGTCCGCCAGACACCCACCAAAACCTATGTAGACAATCCACACACTGCCGCACTGTACAATATTCATCCTCAAATCCTTTAAAATACCAAACAATCTGCATTTTACACTAGAATTTGAGTTCACGCATCGGAATGTGCGCCGGCATTCCGACGCCCCCCCGTCCATATTTTGACGCCGCCGCCGCGTCACATGAGTGAAACAGTGAAACCGGCCGGTGTTTGGAGTACATCCGTTCTGCTGAGTAGCCGCGCGACGCTCTGAGGGTGACGACGTTTGGCACACGCTCCATACATGCAATTAAATACGATACCAAATTATATTTACTGTAATCGTTTATCGAAAATGGATTGCGGAGATTTAACTTAAGTGCTAAATTTGTGATTAGTGCTGAATAAACTTACCCGTTACGGGAATAAAATGTAAACAGAACTTTTATTAATTGATATAATCATCTGCAAATTTGTGATACAGTGGTTTGTTGTTTTGTTGTGATTCCAAATGATGAATATGGAAACAAGGCGTTATTGGGAGGAGAACGGGCATTCCGTGAAGTATGACAAGTAAGTTCAATTAGGACATTCATTACGTTTCGTTATTAGGTTTCTTCTTCATCAAAATGGCTCGATACTTGAGACGATTGTATTGTGAATTATGTGTTTACAGGGAGTGGTATCAATACACCATTGAGTGTAACATAAAGAGAAATTACCATCTGATACCGCTCAATTCTAAAAACACTCGTTTTTTTTCACATAATGAATGTCAAAAGTGGGTGATTCAATGTTGATAAATACAAATTATTATAAACTCATATTTTCAATTTATAAGGTTTTTTTTTATCAAACTAGGTAATCAATACGTAACAGAACGTTGCTTTATTTTGATACTTTGTTTAAAAAACTTTCTCATGGCCGACCTTGATCCGGAAATCATTATTCATCTCTTTTAACATTTTCAATAATTTTCGGCACCTAACTGCCTAATTTACTCCGCTTTGGAGTTTTAAACAGCTGTTTAAGGCGTTCAAAGTATTTTGATTCGCTTTTCATGAATTTTTTCGGCATTTGTACGTGTACCTATCTATTATAAATTGTAGTGTATGCTAATAATTTTGCTTACGTTGATCCTAAGCGCAAAACAATAATGGAATTTCAGCGCTAAGTCCAAGAATGTTGACCTTATTTTCACTTGCAAATAGGTAATGATTGTGTATTTGACTGTGTAGGTGCGAATTGCTTTTAACGAAGGTGTTTCGGGTGTGACTCAAAAATACTGACCCTTTGCGTGGTCAGTGTGAATACCTAAAAAGGAATAAATCATATTTTGTTTGATCTTAGGATGCTTAGGGCAATAATATCAATTTTTATGCTTAGGGCATCAGTGGCGCAGATTCACTTGTTCATAAACTAAACTAAATTTAAGTCCAGTGCATCTTTTTCTTTCTATTCCATTAGGAAAAGGACAGAAGATAAATATTATATTTGCTACATACATTTCTTTTAATTTCTTTTTGCTGAATAGGCCTGCTCTTGACCTCGATCACGGCTGATGGAAAGACATGGATGAGGACTATGATGGAACGAGCGTGCTCTTCTTAATCGTATTTATTCTCGACGGCCCGTCCTGATGAGAGCCTTCTTCTAGCTAAATCACCTTCTACAAAAAATCTTTAGCATTTTTCAGAAACCCTTCCCAGATAATTCGCACTAAAGTTTTCTTTGTAACAAATGCAACTGTATCTTTATCGTGTTTACTTAATTACTTGACCTCTTGGATCTTGAGTCTTGACCCAGTGGCTAACTTAAAATACTGACACTGTACTTAATTTATCAAGGAATTCTGGTCAATTGCAGTAGAATTTTGATTGGCTATCATAAGGTTACAATGGTGTGATGACTGTCAGTAAACAGTCGTAAGGCCAATATTTTTATCAATCCACCAAATGATATTCAAATAATCATTGCAAATATACAAAATATACGAAATCATATACATAGGTACCTGTGGATCGCAATTTGAAAATAGAAACCTTTTTTTTTAATAAAGTGACGAATTTTATTTTGATTTACATACACACCGCTTATCATACGAATCAGTTCAGTAAGTCGATACGAGAGGATATACCTATTCATAACATAAGCTAATTTTCCTGTTTTCCGTGTTCTTTGAGTTCTCTTTTTAAGCTTTTCCCGGTTACTTTCTTTTCGTCAGTCCATTTTTAACCAAAGCTATTTAGAAACGGCCAGTTATTTTTGACCAGCCATTTTTGAAAAACCTTGAGTAAAACCTATTTTACACAATTCTTATTTATTTGCGTAAATACAGTGTGTCCGGACATGGACTAGCGATATTCTAAATACTTAAATATAAGCTATTTTAAAGTACAATTACACTATAGGCTTAGGTCCAATATACTTCCCCGCTATGTGGCAGCCATTTTGTTTTTTTTGTTGAAGTATGCTCTATGCGAGTACAAAAAAAATCATATATCTCAAAGTTTTAGTCATACTGAGATAAAAATAGGCTTATTCGAAAGGCAATAATATTGTCTACCGTCTGCACTACAAAGCAATATGTTCACAATTCCATAACTTTTGAAAAAAAATGTGAAAGTCGAAAAAAAAAACAAAAAATTATGCAATTCAACCAATAATTGTTAATTACTACAAAAACAACCCCGAGAGCTTTTTTATTTTTTATACTAGATCGACAGTTTTTGAGCTAAGCTACAATACAACATAAAATTCACAACTGTATGTCTAATACTTTAAGAGTTATTGTTGTATGAACATAGCGTATGCGCAAGCACAAAAGGCCTTTGTCGGAACCCTAAACAGGAAATCATTAAAAAAACATAACATTCATATTGAATTTTATTTAATGTTTTTTCCAATATTAAATGAAGATTAAAATATCTAAAGCAGTTGCTCAAAGTGGCCACCTCCAGCTTGTAGACACACTACGGCTCTCTGTGCCACCTGGGTTGATGAGCGCCTAATTAAATCCAAATCGGATCTAATTTCTTCGGCGGCTGCCATAATTTTTGCGACGAGTTCTTCCCTGGTATTTGGAACTGTAGCGTATACTTTTTGTTTCATATGACCCCACAAAAAATAATCCAAGGGTGTCAAATCGGGTGAGCGAGGCGGCCACGCTACTACACCACCACGACCGATCCACGGCTGTAGATTATTATTTAAATATTCTCTCACTGCTCGAGAAAAATGCGCGGGTGCACCATCGAGCTGGAACCACATACGCCGACGGTATGATAGAGGTAGGTCCATGAGGCTGTCCGCAAACTGTGTCTGTAAGAATTCTAAAAATCTAGCGCCGTTTAATTCCAATGGCCCTATCAGCCTATCGTTGATTATGCCGGCCCACACATTTACTGAGAATTCATGTTGAAATGAGCTTGGGCGCACCGCCCTTGGATTTGCGGAGCACCAGAGATGGTCGTTTCTGTGGTTTGTAATCCCAGCTCTTGTAAATTTGGCTTCATCAGTCCACAGTATTCTTTGTAAAAAATTACGGTTCTGTCTCAAATTTCTATTTATCCACGAACAAAACACAGATCTCGCAGCAAAATCTGGTTCGATCACGTCTTGAACCCGTCGAAAATGATAAGGGTGTAACCCTTCTCTTTTCAAAATTCTCCATACATGCCACTTAGACATTCGAAGTTGCACTGAAATCCGTCTAACGCTTAGTCTAGGATCATTGGTTATTAGTCTAAGCACTTCTTCTTCATCTTCGGGCGATACCAAGCGATTGCGTTCATTAACAGCTCTTTGAATACCTCTTTCCGCTAATCTTGAATGCACGTCGATAAAAGTTTGGCGACTCGGTGTAGGCCTGTTAGGGTACCTTCGTCGATATTCTTGTACAGCCAAATTTGCACTTCCATTGCAAAAGCCATACACAAAGTGTATGTCAGCAATATGTTGCGATGAATATTGACGCTGTGCCATACTTTATCACACTTTTAAATACAAAACACTAACGCAGCACGTAAACAGCACGGACGGTAAGTGAAAGTAGCGATAGCGATCACAACGCAGGGCGAGGGACAACTAAACTAACCCAACTAATAATTTGTCCTTAAAACTGATTTTGTTTCAGGTAGTGGACTAATACGTTCTATCTCGCTTACTCACGGTAGTAACGAACAGTATTTCTCGCCTGCTCTCAGATGGAATACAGTGAATGCCATAAATGACACTCTGGCGGTTAACAAAGACGTTTTGTGCTTGCGCATACGCTATGTTCAAACAACAATAACTCTTAAAGTATTAAACATACAGTTGTGAATTTTATGTTGCATTGTAGCGTAGCTCAAAAACTGTCGATCTAGTATAAAAAATAAAAAAGTTCTCGGGGTTGTTTTTGTAGTAATTAACCATTATTGGTTGAATTGCATAATTTTTTGATTTTTTTTTCGACTTTCACATTTTTTTTCAAAAGTTATGGAATTGTGAACACATTGCTTTGTAATGCAGACGGTAGACAATATTATTGCCTTCCGAATAAGCCTATTTTTATCTCAGTATGACTAAAACTTTGAGATATATGATTTTTTTTGTACTCGCATAGAGCATATTTCAACAAAAAAAACAAAATGGCTGCCACATAGCGGGGAAGTGTATTGGACCCAAGCCTATAGTGTAATAGTACTTTAAAATAGCTTATATTTAAGTATTTAGAATATCGCTAGTCCATGTCCGGACACACTGTATATCGCTCATCCAATGGAACAACGACGTAATTACGAAAATGTTTTTTTAACAGTTCTTGAGTTTTCTCGTGAAATTATTACAAATTATTATTGATAGTAAAGTAACATACATAAAAATATTAAACATTAAAGCATAATCATTGGATTAAAAGTTTGAAATTGAAAATATGACATAATATCATATTTTCAATTTCAAACTTTTAAAACGTTCTCCTGAAAAATAGCTAAAACGTAATTACGTCATTGTTCCATTGGATGAGCGATATTTTACAATTAAAGTACGGTTGCTGATTGGAGCACTGACTGCACTGAGTACGGAGTTTTTACTGCTTTATGTTCAAAACTTTGTGACGAATGGAGCAACAGACCTTGAAGTGTGCATAACTGACGACATTGTATTTGTGTGCAATAGTCGATACATCTTATCGTGAGGTGGAAAAAATATTTACTTTGGGCCTTGAAACCTTGAAGCTAGCTTCTGCTTGCACTAATGAGAAATTATTAATATTTATTAAAGTTACTGATATTGCAATTTTGCGATATGGCCAGCTTCATGGGCTTGTAAATCTGTGCCACCTGCAGCCACCAGCCAGGTGACGTCACAGAAACTTGTTTATAATCTATTTATAGACCAGAGTTCAATGCTACAAATGTTTCAGAACTAATCATCGATATAGTGCGTCAGATTTTGTATCGAGAATGTAGCCAATTAGCTATTTTGATGGCGCGTCGCGCGATTATACGAACTCCGTCACTGGTCACTGCGTTCCCAGACAAAAAAAATAAATAATCGATAATCTAATAATCAAAACATATGAATCGAACGTTATGTAAATATTACAAAAACCATTCAAATAAATTCGCTACAAGCAGCAACGGACTGAAAATGAAAATCCCCAATTGATTAATTCGACATCTGAATAGATATTGTGATTTGTGGCGAAAGCGGAGCGAAAATAACACCTCGGTAACACGTGACAGGAGCGCGGGAGGCGCGGTGCTCGGGAGGGCCGCGTCCTCTACACGCCGCGCAAAACGTGACCGAGCCGACACGCACACACACCACGTAAAACACGTAACGTTACGCGCACACACACAAAAGTGCTCACGTTTGTATCGCCTGACTCTATTTGTGGGTATACCCGACTGTTGTATGATTCGATTCTTTTAATTATATGTTTTTTTTTTCTCATTAATGGCACGTTGTTAATTCGAAGTTACGTCATAAAGGAATTATGTTTAGACTTCGGATTTCTTTGGAAGTTTTTTTTTTAAATTGTTTGGTATTTTTTTTATTTTGTTGCTGTAATGGGGTTGTAACTTGTGGCTGGAATTGGAATTAGGTTAAAAATAAGTTTTGTTTGGAGGTTTATTTAGGGATTCGCGAATTGTTTCTTTGCCTTTGTGAGTATGCTCTTTGCCTTGCATGTATGACAGTACAGTAATAATATCGTGCTTAAAGGGATTTATAGACACATGCAAGACATACCTACCTTCGTAGATGCCGCGTGATTCACGTACTTACGAGTACCTGCATACATAGTACCTTGTCGTGGACTCGTGGTGGTATATTGGCGTGGCTAGCTGACATACAGCAAACAATTTTTAGTGTTCTGTGTCTAGTTTGAATAAATGACTTTTGATTTTGATTTTTTTGACCTAGGTATAAAGAATCTACAATACGAAGAGTAGCGAGAATTAGACATTGTTGAACCAACTATAATTAATAAATTCTAGGGAATAAGTAATTTATTTTATTTTATTAATTTTTATTAAAACTTTATGCACAAGTAAAAAAAGTACTGTACAAAGGCGGTTTTCCACCAGTCAACCTTAGGGTGATGCAGAGACAAAATTTTAATATGGTAGGTGCATTTAGTACCTAAGTATTTAAAAGGAAAAGAAAATAAGTACGAAGTATTTTTTTCATTAAAAAAAACAGTTTACATAATTTGCGGCGTATCATCCAATCTCCACAATAAGTGACGCGATCTTAAAAATAATTTTTATTATTTTTTTTTTTATTTGGCTTATTTTGTGTCAAAGGCCTCCCCTTTTTTCTTCCAAACCTCCCTGTTTTGTGCGATCTCTGGCCATGTTGGCCCTGTAAATGATGTTACATCTTCACAACAACTTTCGCCTTGGTTTACCTCCACGGTGGTGGCGATGTCCTGCTTCAGGCGTACAGTGAGTAACGATCTTTGCCCATCTCTCCGATTGCATTCTCACTTCAACCTGACTGTTTTTTCTCCAACATCCGCTACTTAAGTTATGGAGCGCAGCGTGGTGTTTCCAACTCGATCTTATTTCAAATTTTACTCTAATTTTACTTACAAGAAAAATATACTTAAATATACAACTTACCTACAGGGACCGCCGAAAAATAAACTTAAAATCAAATACATACTTACCTAATTGATTTTCCACTAGGGTAACCAACCGTAAATATTCCGGCAAATATCCCGGAATATTACGATACTTTGTGATTTATTACTTGATTTTTGACGTAGGTACCGATAAATCTCAGATATTTTATACGTACCTAAATACTTATATTTACCTCATTTTATTAGATCACGCTTTAGCAATTCTACTACCGCGCGTTATTAAACATAGCTGTTACCATGAACATGGAAGAATTTAATTTTAACTTAATTGTTACCGCCTTGCTAATTGTAAATGCAGACATGTGTGAAACAAATGATGACTCTCTTCGTATTTCTAATTTTAGAAATGGCAATTTTACTTCCCTTGTTAATTTATACAAACGGTACTAATTTTATAATTAGGTATTTCTATAAATATTTGTTTATTATTCATTTAAATTTAATTAATTGTAATTCAATTGGTTACTTCCATTTTAGCCTGTCTGCGGGGTACGTGCGTAACACACTGTGAGTAACAAGGGCTTTAATTTTGACAGTTCAACAACATTCATTGCGTTATTCACGTTGTTGAGCAGATCATTTTTTCGAACATATGAAGCAATGGATTCGCAATATCCTTCAAAATAATTCAGATTGTTATTGAAAGTGTGTTACGCAATAAGAGTGCTGGTCAGATGTCTCATAATTTTGTGAGCACTTGTTTCTTTAAACAATGCTCACAAAATCAATAATTGTAGACGGACGAAAACTATGTACTTAATGGAACTTAAAATTTTTGTTTTTATTTGGCTTCCCAATTGCATCGTTTTAGTTTTCAATTATTTGAGGTTATTGAAAATACCCTACATCAAGTATCTAAGATCTAGGCAAAATTAGAATATTATTATTTTTTGGCTTATGTTTAACTTACCACCAGATATAGTAACAAATAGCAGACAAAAGTAGTAAATGATCACCAAAATGAAACTCGCATTTTAATGTAAAATTATAACCAAAGTTTTAACACTTTGCTATCCTATTTATGTAAAATGACTCCAAGTAAATCATGAGTAACCCAAAAATAGTAAATGATCACCAAAATTAAACCAACATTTTAAAGTAAAATTATAACCAAAGTTTTTAAATTCTGCTATCCTATTTAAGCAAAATGAGTCCAAATAAATCATTGTTATCCCAAAAGTAGTTTTTTTTGACATGTATTTAACGCGGCGACAGATTAATCTGAATTTGGGATGCTATCTGTCTGCAGGGTTTAAAGGAACCTGACACGAAGCGGATGACGGGGGCTCGTTCGCTCGCTCCGCTCGCTCACTTGAGCCCCCGTCATCCCCTTCGAACCAACCTAACCTAACCTGTCCGTGTCGGGGTGCCCCAAGTCACGAGCTCGCTTCACTCGCTCTTGCATCCTAAGTTCTCAAGTTCAATCTTGTGTTTTTCTGGGAATGAGTCTTCAGAGATGCCTATAGTTGCCTATAATACAGTTTGTTATCCCACTGTTAATATTAGTCGCCATGTCATTATTTGTAGTAGCAAATAGATAGTCGCCCTTTTAAGTTGTTAGTCGCCTGGAAAATAATATTCCGTTTTTTTTAGTAGATTTGGTGATCATTTACTAAATTTGGTGGTCGAATACAATTTAAAGTGGAGTCGTGACTAAAATAGCTGGTACTATTGTATTTTTAGACTTTATTTTTCTGGTGTTAAGTAGATATTTTTGGTTACAAAACTAAGGTATTACATTATTACATTTTATGGTGGTCATTATATTTATCCCCTTCTTTTTTTAACGTAAATCGGTACATCAAGTAATTAGTAAAAAAATATACGGGGTGTCCGGAAAGTCATGGATTACCTTTTACCTGCTGATGGGCCACATTGGGATCTACCAATAAAAAAAATGACCTACCAATAATTTTTTTTTTCACCAGGGCCGATCAAAAATAAGGTAAACTTTTTTTGGTGAAAATTTTAAGTTTGAACCTAAGTTTTAGGTGTTTTAAAGATGATATCCGTAACTTTCTTGTATTCAATCGATAATAGGATGATTCAAGATGAAAATTAAAAAACCTGTACTCGAAAAAGTTTTCATTTGTAGAAATGGCATGGAAAAAACTGATCAAAGGTAGAGATTTTCCAAAATTTCATTGAACATCAAAAAACTCGGAAACCATAAGACTTTTAGTATGTAATTTTTAAAAGCGGGTACGAATGTCTGCTACACGTGCATCTTTTTTTCGGCACTTTATACCGACTACGTATGTAGTGAACTCGTGTTTCGGTCACACCTAACGTAAGATAATGATTAAATTATGTAGGTACCTACTTACCTATTTTTATACTTTTATACAACGTCTAGCTAGGAATTTGAGAGACGACAGAGGCTACGGATAATGGTTGGTGGAGGTTGGTGGTATGGAAATGGTTTTATTATTATTATTATTTATTATAATCTTCCAAGTCTCATTATGAGCAAAACTAACTCAATTCTAAGGGCAGGCATATTTAGCAGAGGCGTCTATTCTACCCAGATTTCCAGAAATTGTAGAATAAACCTAGATGCTAGTGTTTTAAATGAGATAATTTTAAGCAATTTTTTTTTATATGAGAGGCATTTGCCCAGCAGTGGAACGGTATAGGCTAAAAAAAAAAGAAACATGACTAAATTAGAAAACTGTAGTTATTAGAATTAAAAAGTACAAATTTATCAAGTGTATGAAGTACTTAATAAAAAAATAAACTGAGTAACTACCCACCAAATAAAAATAATGTCTGCGCACAGGGCGCACTAGGCCAGGCAGGACCATTTAATATAAATGTTACCATTACTTATGTTTATTTAATTGCACAAAACCCTAGAAGCACGAAACCGTTAACTAAGGTATAAAAATAACCTATGAGCGGTTACGCAGATAACGCATTTAGCAAGTTTCTATTTTTGCACGAAACAATACATACTGGAATTTACCCACAGTTATGTAACTTAAATTAGCAAAATTCTTATTTGACTGTCCTGTCCCTACTCGGTTTAAATATTTAAAGCTTCGAATTACATAAGGTCTCCACCCTTAGATGCTCACAAAAAGTCCATTCGTTTTCCCCATCTCTATCCACGTGAAGAGTATTATAAAACTCTATTTAAAAAACCGACAACTTTCCAAATGTTGCCATAGCTATAAACAGTTCACGGCCAGTCGGCCGTTATTTTACCCCTCGACTACTCAATAACTGAATTCGCCGAGTGAATCTGAATGGTCATTGTACCAGCAAGTAGTTCGCTCATTACTCACCAGTTCATCGCAGTACATCGCCACACGTGGACGGGACGGAGCAGCCAGCACGTGTTGTGAATAGCATTTATTTACTGTGAACGTACTTCGCAACACAGTTGCAAGTAGGGTTGCCAGAAAGAAAAGTAAAACTGCGGATTGTATTTCTGATATATTCTTGACGTCGGAACGCCTCGCAGTGTTCTAGTTTTAAACACTCAAGGCGTAGACGACTTACTATTTGTACTAGCATTACGCATACTTGAAAATATTTACAAATCACTCTTTTGCTAGAAAATGTATTTTATATAAGATTTTAACAAAAAAATATAGGAGGAATTTTGAACTAAGATGACGATTGAAACCATGAAAAAAGTAAACTCAGCATGAGTAGAGATGTAGTTTTCAGAAAATATATTAAGCCTAGATCAACTTTATGGTACACCGTACTTAATAAAAAGGATTATTTTAATTAGTTTGAAGTTTCGTGAAAATAATGTATATCACTGAAAAACGTATAATATAGTATTTTTTTTAATGTCTGTACCTACATCTTGAGCCCCTCTTTTCCGGGAAAGTCCGGGAAATTCCAGACTCATGGTTAACTTAGTGGGTATTTATGTCTCAGCAAACACGTTCTACCCTTTTATCACAGTATTTATTATACTGTGTTTTTATGGAACGTGTACATTAAAATTGAAGGTTTTCCTGCACGTTGCTGCGTGGTGTGAAGGGCTGGCGATGGTTATGTAAGAACTTTTTACTTTTAGTTATTTTGGGTACCTACTTACTTGTAAAGAAACAAGGAAAATGTGGAGTTAACTAAAATGCACGTTGTGAAAAATTGCTATAACAAAACCTATTTCGAAAGTGGAAAAGTATACTTGGAAAAAACGTGATGTAATTCGATCTTTGAAACATTTGCACATTTTTATATTTCTGTGAAATTCGGAGTGGTTGCTATTGCAACAAGCTGGAAAATGAAATACCTCGTGGGGCTTATACTCCACTACCTACCTCCGAGAAACGCGTAGTTTTATATTTTTAACCGACTTCCAAAAAGGAGGAAGCTATAATGTTCGACTTTATGCATGTTTTTTTTTTTATGAATGTTACCGATTTCTCCGTCAATTGTGGATCTATTTAATTTTTTTTTGAGCATACCCTTTGTATGCTCTCGAGGTGGTCCCATTGTCCCCAACTCAAATAACACCTACAGCGATTTCTGTATTTTTTATAGTAAATCGTGCATTTGCTCTTGGAAAGTACCATTTGGTGGAGTGGAACTGATGAAGACCACAGATGGCCATTGGACCTACCCAATAAAAAGTATTTCACGGGTTGCGATTCGATTAGGTACTTTAATGTGGCTGCTAAGCAATTTATGCTCGTCACAATGCGTACGGTGAAGTGGAGCTGATGGTGACTTCTCAACCAGCTCCAGTTCTCCTGGCTCTTACTTCAACAATTAACGTCCCTGCACCGAGAAAAGCAATTTTTTGTAAAAGGTGATGAGCAGTTGACATTAGGCTATTGTAACTTAGATAAATAAATTAAAAACTGACCCACTAAAAAAATTAAAAATAAAAAACATTTTTACAAAATAAAAAAAAAACAACCGACTTCCAAAAAAACACTACCAAGTGAAAAATAACTTTAATTTCGGAATTCGGTGGCAAAAAACTAAAATACAGATCCAAAGACATCGACTTCAGAAATTAAAGTTATTTTTCACTTGGTAGTTTTTAAGGAAGTCGGTTATTTTTTTATTTTGTAAAAAGTTTTCTTTGTAGTGTTTTTGAAGCAAAAGGAGTATGTAAGGATCGTAGCAGAAAAATAAGACATGTTTCGACCCCCTCCCCCCTCTAATAGTCTTACGTAACAAATGAACAGCCCCTTATAATTTTCCCAAAACCCAATCAATCATCAATGGATGAATTGACACATTCATTAACAGAATAGAACACTAAACACGTCAATAATAGAACTGGTCGTAATTAGCCACATAGCCACTAAAGCTTGCAAACAATGCATTTAGAACAACACGTGTGTGATGACGTCACTAATCTATATACAGGTCGTATCATATACAGGTGCCATCATGGCGTATCTCTGTGTCAACAGTACGAGTACTTACTGTACTTATGAGAACACACATTTGTTTATTATTTATTTACCTTTGTTTATTATTTTATACACACACACAAATTAAATTACTTAGCTAGTGAAAATCCGCAGACGTGATGCGTGTATACGTGTAACGTTAAATGCGCAAAACCTCAGACACCCCAACTGATTTTTAATTCAATTTACCTATTTCAGAGAGAAAATAAGTCATTAAAAAAGTTATAAAGGTTTTATGAGTTGTTTTAGTTTTACTGGCCATTCTGATCGTTTCATGCGTCTGCGACGACGCTCTATCGAGGGAGGAATCGTCACCGCGCCTCCCTCGATAGAGCGCATCGTTATTTACTATCTACGCTCATAAAGAACTTAGGTTATCTTTGAACAGTGATTTAAATGTTTCCAGCACACTTTTCCAGGCTTTGGAAAAAACACCATTCCCACATTCTCACCATTTCACAATATTGAATGTTTGTGTACAAAAACGCCATAGTCGCGAAATTCGCGCGCACGCGCCGCGCCGGGGTAACGGGATAAAACAATTATTACACCTGTGAGTCCTGTGACGCATGTGCCAGCGCCGCTCAGACTGAAGTAACATGGCCACTTTCACGTATTTCGCACGCCTCGCCTCCGTGCATATCGTTATTTCTTTTTCTAACCCTTAGGTTACGTTTAAGTTAAAAAAGACAGGTAACTAGCATCATTGTTTACTTCAAATTGTCTTATTCATGGTACTATATGGAAGATTCGTATTTGCATTGAAATAAAAGCTATTATTATCCCGAGTATGGGAAAATTTAAATTGGTCGACAACAATTTGTTTGTTTACCTATTTTGGCGGGTTTGCGCATGTGATGGCTTGCTTGACCTGTTAAAAAATAGACACGGCAACGTTTTTAATGAAGATTTTTTTAAAAATGTGACCTATATTAAAAAGTTGTTCAATTGATTCTGCTCGTTATTCTGATCAAACTATTTTCAGATGTTGCGCATTTAACGTTACACGTTGTATACATACGTTATTATTATTAATTTTTTTTAATCACTTTTAGATGTAACATCTAAAAATGATTTTAAAAAAATAATTTGATGGTTTTATTATTTCATCACCACTGCTCTCAAAAACGGTGAAGGAATACATCGTGAGGAAACCGGCATGTCCTAGAACAAAAAATTCGAAGACATGTGACATCTACCAACCCGCACTGTGCCCGCGTGGTGGATTACGGCCCACTCCCTGTACTACCCTCTACTGTAAGGTTGCTACTGTCAGAGGTATTATAATAATTGCGAAGGACGGCACATTCATTTGATAGTTACCGCAGTTCTGCACTGAAACGTCAAGACACTGCGCTACGATCATCATACAAGGAACCAACCTACATACTTTACGATTATTAATTATCGTGGTATGGCAAAAATCAGTACAAAAATTTCATTGATGCAACCTCACCAAATCCCACCGTGAAATCATAAGTGAAGTGAGCACTTAATAGTGTTAATCCCTAGCGAATGATAGCTCACTCCACGCTCACTTCACCCAAGCTTTCACGGTGAGATGGTTACAGAATCGCACGGCAGATGTCTCGTTCTGAAGGGCGTAACTTCCAAGATAGGTATCTCATGAAATCATAAGTAAACTATGCAACAATCAGAGATGCACGTATAAACATACAAGTGTTACGACTAACATATCATCACGGCTGTAATCCTCGAGCGGTTTGGCAGATGTGTAGGTACCTATAGTAAATCACTACAAATAATTTCTTCTTTGCTTATAAAAATAATTTACTTTTTTCATAGATTTCTACGTGAACATTATTTGCGATACACTGCCCCATTATGTCAAAAACAAGGAATATATTTTATGATAGTGATAGCGAAAGTAATAAATCCGTACCCAAGGGGTTAATTACTGCTATTATTAATACAGAGACTAATAAGAAAATAAAATAATTGGTCCTTTGGTCCTTAACAAAAACCATCATAGAATCAAGATTTTGCCAGTAATTAAAATTGATGGACGGAATAATGTTATCCATTTCTAACTTACCCAGCTGTATTTCATGACAGATTTGAAACGAACTTCATTATTTGAGAGATCTCTCAGAAGCGCGCAACTTTTTGTCAATAATGTTATTTAAAGATGACCAAGTAGTACTTAAACATTGATTTTGTGTTAACATACGCGATCATACTATTTTTTTTTTGCTTGTGTTGTGCAAAAAACGCCAAAAAAACACGCTTCTTGTATGCAAACCCCTTTAATTTTTTAATTTTTAACCTTTTCGGTTCATGAGATACAACCCGCTGACAGACAGACGTATGGACAGCGGAGGCTTAGTAATAGTGTCCCGTTGGCACCTTTTGGGAACGGATCCATAAAAATGAATCCTTTTTGGTTATAAAATGTTTTGCCATAGTTACGAGTACTTTTATAATACTTATACGAGTACTAAGGCAAAAATAGAGACCGATGAAGTCATTCAGACGGAATAACAATACACATGTCTACTTTAAATAAACTAGTTGCACGTGTTTTATTTATAATGATAAGGCAAAACTGACATGTGCCTGAACGATGTGCTTGCAGATTACAATATTGAAATATGATATATTTTAGATCCATTGTTTGTTGGAGTATTTTGGACTTACAATATGTATATACATAGTTCGTTTTTTCATATGTCATTCGCATCATAGAATTTCATTGCAGATGATAACACGGTTCTGAATCTGTTCGAGTTAGATTCTTCATCACACAATTTTTCCTCTTTAACCATAAAGAATTAAACAATATTACAACACTAAACTGAGACTTAATATTCCGTTAATGTGACTAGGAAAAAATGATGAGCCCAAAATACTATCCTGTGGAACACCGACGGTAAAATTATATAAAAATCACCAGACTAATTGCCAGTTTTCAGAATGACATACGTTTATTTTCAGAAATCTTTAAGCCCGTCTAGGTTTTTATAATATCCCTAATTATTTACATTTTTTCAGGAGCTGTTTAGGCGACAGGGTGTCAAACGCTCTCGCCAGGTCTAGGAACACCCCGAGGCAAGTGCCTCACTATTACTAACTCTTTGTTTAGGTAAATTTTTCGTCGTCTTCTTTAGTTACTTGGTTATTAACACTTACTATTTAATGCATGCATATTTTCGGTATCCTTGTTTCTAAACATAAGTTAGTTAGTTAGTTTTGCTTTGTGTTTTTGTGGCAGTATGATAGAATTTAATATTTCAGGTTTGGTTGTCATTTTTAATGATTTTCGGGATGAAAGTGCAACACGATATCAAAGGCTTATAAGATAAATATGACCTGATACTCAAAACGGTCAGAAATAAATAGAACACATCAAGCTACCCGAAACTGTCAGATTTTCCCAATCAATTTTGAACCTTTTGACTTAGCGATAAAGTTGAAAATATATTAAAGAAATCTGACAGATTGTAGTAGCTTGATGTGCTGGCGTCTGTACATTATTATAGTAAAGCCGCAACTAAATCGGTGAGGGACACCTCGCGAGGTTTCCTTGTAAGCAAAAAAAAACTACTAGCGCAGTTAAACCATGACCTTTAATACATCCGAGTAAGTACAATAAAAAACGTGATCGCAAGGTTACACATAAAATCCTGCACATGAATTAACAACGGTTCCAGAAAGACAGCAATGTCTCAGCAATGTGCTCTTTCCCACGGCAAAATCTCGTTTTTTGCAGGTACGGTTTTTTGCAGGATACCGTTTAGTGGTGTACGTGTTTAAACATACATATTCACACAGGCATCCTGTTTTGCGGATACTTCAACTGGGATGCTTGTGTGAATATGTATATTTAAACAAGTACACCGCTAAACGGGATTCTGCAAAAAACCGTACCTGCAAAAAACGGGAACTTGCCGTGGGTAAGAGCCCTTAACTAGAACACATTTTCATGCGCGCTCTGTTATGCATTCTCTTCGGAGACAAGCCGTCGTATTTGTAAAGGTATTCTTATTATTGCCTCCCGTTGATTCAATTTTATCATGTATTGTTAGAGATATAAAGTTGATTTTCTAGTGGCACGGAACGTGGTTTGGTTATCGTCTGCGTTACATTACGAAGGCGGTTAGTCTGTTCTGTAGTTTGCGCAATGCTCCTCGCGGGGCACAACGTGACCGGCTGGTACACGTGTCTGGCCATGCAGCGCCGTACATCTACTGATTATTAATAACCTCCCGATCCGATATTTAGATGTAAGAACATTGTTCTACATTTCCTTTATCAAAATTAAATACATATATGTATATACTTCCTTAAAAGGAAAACATTTGTATGGCTTTAGTTAGATATAGGAAAATTCCGCGTCGTTATATTTTGATGTGCAGTGACTTTTAATTTAGTGTTTTGCTTCCACGTTGTTACTTACCATAACTTACTAAAACTATTTTAGGTGCGTCATTATCATTATCATATCGGCTTTCGATTTTAAGTACATTCGTCGTTTCCAATTCAATACATTTTTCATTATATATTACAATACCATCGTCAATCATATGCCTAACTTCTTTTAGCTTTGTATCTAGGACTATTCGTATACTTTGTAATCTAATTCATCGTTTTCTTCTTTACATGAAGATTTTGTTGACTTTCTTCGTGTTTTCCTTTGCCAAATAGTAACAAGTCATTAAGATTTTAGTCTTTGTTAGCGTTGTCATGTTTGGCCAAATTACTATCACTTTTGACAAGAGTCAACATCCGATATAACTATAACTGTATAATGTGGCAGCTACGTTTTACGTACCATTCGTTCATTTCACATATCACGTTTGCTGGATGCAAACGCAATATGTGAAATCGCGTCGGTTTAATACCCTAAATAGGCCAATCACTCATTTTCAGACACTGTTCCATTCAATTGGTATTGTGTGTGTACCAAACTGTACCGATTGCGTTTTAGCTTGTCAATTAAGTAGTGCAAGCAAATGTAACAAATCGATTTCGAGACTTGTGCCTCGTCCACGTGTGTCTATTTCAGTGTCAAGGATTTTACGTAAAAGGTCACTATGCAAACAAATTCACATAAGTGATAAGTAAGATAGCTTGCAAGATGCTTTGTTATAGAAGATAAATTGATGTGAACTCAACTAGGGAATGCTGTTTTAGCACCAAACGAAACAGATAATGACTATTTTCGAATAAAAGGAGAATTTAATGAAGCTATGCGTGGGAATACTGGGGCTTGCAGCGAATCAGTTTTTAAAAATATGAGCATTATACACCTATGTAGGTTGTCATAAGTAACAGGCATCGGTTCTTATAAATATTGAAACAGACATCCGTATATATCATAGATAGATTCAAACGTAGATAACAGAAGGTTACGTACCTAGGCAATCGACGAAGGTTAGAACAACCGTGACCTAGCCTAAGACTCACTTGAGGCACGTGGTCACTCGCGTGCAGACGTTACGTTATATAAAGTCGTACAACGTAGGACAAACTTTAATGTAACTAGACCTAGAGAAGTTAAGAGTTGCAGCCTTGTAGGTAACTAAATAATAATAAGAGTTTTTGTGTAAGAACAAGAAATTTCCGCATAACCACAAACACACTAGGCATTTGGATTTAAGAAAAATACTTACCAGTGTTTGTGTTATGGCCCGTGTATGTTGAATATTAAAATTCACATGGCTTCCAAGAAAATGTAACTTTACCTAAAAAGTAAAACAGAGTGAAGTTAAAACTTTGATCTGATCATAATATCATCTACATATATGTTTTTAAGAAGAATACTTTACAAAATCGCAAGGACTAATATTTAACCTTTAGTCTACAAGGGTAAATACAAGGAGTGGGGTGTGTCGTATACCTTAACCCAGTTTTCCTCAAGCTAGGTGAGACCTTGTTGTCAAGGATGCGAATCTAAGGGCCAATGAACTTGTTATCAAAGACGAAGTGGAAAAAATAAAGCATGAAGGCTGATTTACGGTCGAGTAAATTGTGAGACAGAAAAATAATTAGCCTAACAAGCAGAAATAATTATGGTTTAATTAATGATTCTGAAAAACTGAGCAGGGACAGAAATGAGCTAGTTTTTCCATCAATAATGGATTGATAAACAAATAATGTAATTTTAACTCAGCAAAAAATGCGATAAAATAATAATACACCATAATTTTACGCGTATGTTTAAGTGGGCTTGGCATTCTTATCACCATTTCGCAACAAATTTTATGTTCACGATAGTCGAAACGTGCGCGTATCTTTTGTGCGAGCAATGTTAATTTTATAAATAGAGTTATAGAAACCTTAAAATATGGAAATACCCTTCTTAACCTTTAAACGAGTTTTGCAATCACTAACCTGCTTCTAGTTCTTTCTTCCAAACTCAACGTAACCAAAAAGTTAAAAACCTATTTTAAGAACAAGGAAAAATCCAAAATAATTTCCTGACCTTTGAAAGTATTATGGTGGTGAAATTTTACCAAATTAAACTAGAATTTCCGCGAAACCACATAAGTGATAAAGGGGACCGTTTTATTCTATTGTTTTCTTGGTTATGAAATAAAGAACAAATTGCTGTTTATAAAAACAAACTTCTGTTAATTTCGATTGGGGTTCTCGTGTTTTTCCTCGGTTATATCACCAACTCATTTTTTACGAACGTGTTATTTATTTATAACATCACTTGAAGAGGAAAAAGGAACTTTGTTTATTTATGTATGTTTTGTTGGTTCTGTGTTCTTTGTTTCTTTTTTCCCAAATTCTTATATCCTTTTCCTGTTTTTAAAATTTTCCTTACATGCTCTACGGACTTTGCCAGTTTCCTCCAAGGCTTTTTGTTGTGATTGTGATGGAACATCTACCCGTTAGACAACAGTTTTTATCGCAGATCTTCATCATCATTATCCAAAGCCCGACTTAACCCTCTGCTGTATAGTCCTCTCTTTGCTTGTGCCAACGTCAACCAGCACCCTAATTGCGTAACACACTATTACTCTCAATTTGAATCATTTTGAAGCATATTGCTAATCCATTGCTCCATATGTTCGACAAAAGTGTCTGCTCAACAACGTAAATAACCCAATGAATGTTGTTGAGCTGTCAAAATGAAACCCATTGCTACTGATAGTGTGTTACGTAATTACCCTGCTGGTTTTATCGCAGCTCTTAGTCCGATTTGTCTTAAATTCTCGGTGATGCTCCTAATCATGGATTCGTTGCTTAGTGGCTCATTTGATTCCTTCTTTTTTAGCAGAAATTCTTGCATCGGTACCTTTATTTTAGTTACTTTTATTGTTATTTTTCAATATTAAGGCATTAAGTCCGCATCATCAGGATTATCTGCACGTCTTTAAATACCTATATCATTATCATGATCAATAATTTATTAGGTACTACTTGTTACGAGGGATGCTATATCTTTTCACTTTATAAGTGAAATGATGTGTGATCAGATTACTTGGACGTGCTTAACCACTTTTCATGAATTTCTCCATTACGTCATATCGTTAAATCCGTCAACCCTGATTTTCTTTATCTGTACTGATTTGGAAATGGCTGAAATTGTAACTGCAATGTAGTTGCGTAACACACTATCAGTAGCAATAGGTTTCATTTTGACAGTTCAACAACATTCATTGCGTTATTTACGTTGTTGAGCAGACACATTCTTCCAACATATGGAGCAATGGATTAGCAATATGCTTCAAAATGATTTGAATTGAGAGTAATAGCACGGTAATATTATGATAATATTACCGTGGTAATAGTGTGTTTCGCAATTAGGGTGCTGATTACGAAATGGGGCTGATACTGATTTGATATTGGATCACTTGAAAGTTAGGACAGGTCGTTTGAGTACCTGCTGAAGTCCACTTCGCACTTGCTTTAAGGTAGTCCGAGATAAAAAAAATGCCATTTATCAAGATTGATCTCCACTCGTAGCCCAGTTTAAGAAATGGTCCTTTTCATTAAAAAAAAAAAATATTATGTTTGCATTCTAGAATGTTTTCACTGTAGATACTAACAAACTTGAATTTACTAGGTAATGGAAAACATCAGTCACATTGGCTGAATTAGTAGTGTTGTGTCCGTTTTAACGATTATACTGTCCGTTATTTGTTATTCTACGGTTAAAATTAAAAAAAATAACGTGAAATTTAAATCTGACGCCTGTTGGTTGTTGCGTAATCATAATTATTTTCTTTCGCTCGATTCTGTCACGTTTATCCAGTCACGTGCTTCGCGTCGCGTATCTTAAACAAGAGGCGAATGAACTTTGAGTTTGACTGGCAACCACGCTTGTCTAGACAAGACAAAGGTGTTTTCTGTTTGGCCTCAAAGCCCAAAAGCCTTGTTCCTGGACTACAAAAAATGTAACCCAACAACGGGAAATAAAAAAAAAATATTTTTCTCGTGTAATTTTTTATGCGGTTTTTATTTGACAGTTTGAAATTAAATACTTTTTTCTGAGTCACGTTTTCTTCTATCACTCATTCTCAAAATTAAATAAAATACAATTAAAATATTTTGTACTTAAATTAAAACATTCTAGTAACTAGCACAAGTTGAATGTTAGCATAAACTTCAGAGAACCCTGAAACTTTGAAAAAGATATTGGGATTCAGCTACAGGCTGATTTTTTTAATGGGTCACAGATTTTTTTCTCTTTCGAAACTTTTCAAGTCTTTTAGAATAGATTTATTTAAAGAAAGAAAAATATTTTATTTGGGACAAGAACAGGAAATTCAGACAATAAAAAAGAAAAATGAGCATTTAAAACTAACAAAATTAACCCGGCGTGTGTATACTCAATTTTTAAGGGCACGGTGTGTACACTGGGCCTTTGAGGGAACAGTCGGGTTTACAAGGTTTTCTCGACTTCAGAAAAATCTGCAAAAATTCTGAGATACTTATTGGAGTGTCTACTATGTGGTACCAGTAGTTGCCAAAGTCAGGAATTTAAAACTGTCATTTTAAAAAATGCAGAATGTTGAAAAATGTTGAAAAAATGGGTGTTTTTGTTAATAAAAATCGTAATTCTGCAATAAACAAATTAAAAAAAAACTTGAATTATTTGAACACCTGAAAGTGAGGAATATTTTAAGGATTTATGCATGTTATAATGAACAAACAGGCAATTCTTTGACACAGACAGATTTTTTATTTAAACAATACAAATAAAATAATTAATTTAATGTAATGTTAAGTAAGTTAATGTTATTTAATAAAAAAAAAGTTAATTATTGTGCACAATTTTGGCAAAAATGTTGACGATGGTCCTCGCAAACCGGCGTCTAACACGAGACACAACAGTATAGAGTTTTTTTATTCTCTTTCCAGCTGCAAAAAGAACATCGTTTTCGTTTTTCTAGTTTTAGAGTAAAAAGTAGCCGCAATAGCATAAAACTACATTAAGCATTCATTTTAGTTACAAAAAAAAAATAAGAATAACAACGTTCACTTACCTTCAAAAAAATGCTGACGTGGCGTGTACACTGGGTCTTTTAGGGAACAAACGTGACTTTCACTAGCTGGCGTTTACAGGCAAACTGTCAGACCCGGGCGTCCCTTAGGCAGAGGCGGCGTAAGGCGTGGGCGACGTGGGCCATCGCCTACGGCCTCGCGCTCCTAGGGGCCTCGCTCCTCGAAGGCAGGACGAGCAAAATTTTTTGTCGCATTTAAGCTGACGAAAAATATTATTCGTCATATAAACAATAACCCTTACACTTACCAAATTATTTTTTATTTCGTCTAGCACCATTTGCGTTAACTACGAGTATTATGGGGAACCACCGTCGGGCTAGTGCCAGTAGTTTCTAAAAATTTGTATGGAACCCCTGCACCAACCACCTCGCACTTTACCGGTTTTTTATTAATCGACCGACTGAGACCCGCTTTTGTGCTCTTGTTAAGAAACAGACTTAATAAGACTTATTTTGTAAGTACGAAAATTCAGTTTAAAAATTCCTACCTATGAACATTAAGTAAATATTAGGTTGTCTCATAAATTATTGTCAGTTAAAAACAAATTATTATTAATATTTCTTTTTTATTAATAAAAAACACATTTAATCAATTATACAGTGTGAGTCTTCATAAAGTGCACATATTAAAAAGGGTGAAAATATAAACAATTTTACCGTCGGAAAAAATTCAAAGGCCCGTAGGGTGGCCTGCACGTTCGCCTGACATGACGCCACTTGATTACTTTTTGTGGGGTACAATGAAGCAACGAGTTTATAACACCCCTATCGAAACCGAGGCTGATTTGCAAGATCGCATAATAAACTGCGCGAATGGTATTCGCAATGATCGCGAAATGATAAGAAGGGCCACACAACAAATTTCCCTTCGCGCGTTTTTGTGTTTACAACAGCGTGGCGGACATTTTGAGCAATTAATGCATTAGTTTTAAGTTTCATGTGAAATAATAAATGATTTTGATTAACCTAACCTACGCTTCTTTGTTTTATGAATCACATAGCCTTCATAAGAAAGTAATTTATCCTTTCGAATTAATAACACACCCGGTGAGCCTCTTTTTTAGCCTCTGATAGCAAATGTTGTGTTTTAGCTACAACCATGGGATTTTTACCAAAAAATAGCTAATACGACGTAGAATAACATAAAATAAGAAAAAAGTAGGGTAAAGGGGACATTTTTTTGATAAATTTTACATTTATTGCAAAAATTGGTAGAAAAATGGTAAATTTTCTTCAAAAAATAATTAATAATTAATTTATGAGGTTTATTTTTCAAAAAATTATGGCTTTATTAGCTCGGCCTATTATTAGAGATCATTATTAATTTTGTTTTGTTTTAATATCACATTTAGTTTAAAAGTAGTAACAGTTTGTTTGCATGGGGTACCAAGACGAGAATAAAAAAAATTAAAAGCCCATAAAAGATTCAATTTTTTTTTTAGATTTTTTTTTGACATTTTTTCCGTCGATAAAATTGTTTATATTTTCACCCTTTTTAATATGTGCACTTTATGAAGACTCACACTGTATAGTCTCCCTCGTTATCTTCAACAGTCAGCCATCTACTGGGCAAAATTTGAATACCCTTCTCCCAAAATGAGGCAGGCTGGGACTCGAAAAAAATTTCAAGTTCAATTTTAATACTTTCAGAATTTTCGAATTTTTTTCCTAGTAAATGAAATTTCAGCTCGAAATAAATGAAAGTCTGAAGGCACAAGATCCGGGCTATACGTGGATGTGGAACAGTCAGTCATCCTAGCTCCTCCAGCTGTTTATGTGTTAACTTGGCGCAATGAGGTCGTGCGTTGTCATGCAAAAGTTGGACTCCAAGTCGTTTTGGCCGCTTAATTTTTAACATCTCTGCTAGTTTGCGAAGCTGCTGCGTATACAGATTGGCGTTAATAGTCTTATGAGATTCGAGGAGTCCCCAGAAAATCATTCCTTGCCAATCCCAGAAAACAGACAACATAATCTTACGACCGTGTTCATTAAGTTTAGGCTGGGCTGGCGGGTTTTCTCCGCGAGGAATCCAATAGGCATGACGCGTGTTAGTTTCATAATGTATCCAGCTCTCGTCTCATGTAATAATGTCCTTGAGAAAGTCTCGTCTGTGCGGACGAAGTAACAAATTTTGACAAATGGCCACACGAACGGCCCGGTCATGGTCCGTTAACGCATGAGGTGTCCAACGTGACATCATTTTGCGATATCCCATCGATTTGAGATAACGATCTATAGTCGCGTCGGATTGTCCAAGCGCCTTCTCTAAATCGCGCGTACTATAGTCAGGATGTAGCTCAAGTTCGTGACGCAAAGCATCTTCATCGAAGCTGGTGGCTCGGCCTGGGCGAGGTTGATCTTCGCAGCTTATATCACCGGTGTCAAAACGCTTGTACCAGAAACGAACAGTCCGATCGCTAGTAGTACCCGGTCCAAATGCAGTGTTAATCTTTTTAGCC
Organism: Eremobia ochroleuca; assembly: GCA_949629135.1. Classification (NCBI taxonomy): domain Eukaryota; kingdom Metazoa; phylum Arthropoda; class Insecta; order Lepidoptera; family Noctuidae; genus Eremobia; species Eremobia ochroleuca. The sequence goes on from OX451388.1 coordinate 3,976,775, forward strand.
GTTTCTGTTGAAGAGACTTTAAGTCGATGCTCATATAGCATAATAGCTCGCAGTTGACGCTGATCCATTTTCACTAAAGACTAATTATTGCGTTGCGTCCGCGCCTGATCTAGAACTTTCTTGAATTCACTTTAGTTTAAATACGAGAAAATTCGAGAAAAATAAAATATGGCAAGAACTTATGAGACAACCTAATAAATATATTATTATTATTTATATGTTATCCCTATTTGTTTATTTAAATTGCTTATGGATATTTGATCCTAAAGATGTAAAACTTGCAACTTTTATACATATTTATTTTTTGTTTGTATTATCCAATGTCCACGCTCATTTCTGTTTTTAGATTTTTTTGCATACCGTGTCAACCTCTAATTAAAGCATCACTAAAACTTTAAACACTTTCATTGTTTCCTACCTATAATAATTTATGTATAGTCTTTTTATAGCTTTTTGATTGTCCATAATAAATAAAAATTATTAGTTTCTAATAATTGTTGTTCAAATCCATCTTTTTGCGTTACCAGAGGGCCTCGCAAAATGTATGTTGCCCACATGAAATTAAGGTCTTGCCCCGCCACTGCCCTTAGGCCCTTAGTCCCTGCTCCTACCTAGGTTTTTTAGGGGGGGTCCCCGGACCTCTATTCGTTAGAGAGAAATTTGAAGTACAAATTTTGACTGTTCCTTAAAAGATCCAGTATACACACGCCGCCGGGTTAACATTAAAAACAACCAAAAAAAAAGACCAGCACCCTAATTGCGTAACACACTATTACTCTCAATTTGAATAATTTTGAAGCATATTGCTAATCCATTGCTCCCTATGTTCGAAAAATGTGTCTGCTCAACAACGTAAATAACGCAATGACCCTGCTGTGCGAGGCCAAAAAGGCTCCTATCGCAGCGCTGGGGTTCTGATATTGGCCCGCAGCGGCTGTGATGCCACGATGCCACGTTACGGACACACAGTACGGACATCTATAGAGATGGATTTATTTAAGAAAATTTTCCTTTTTATTTACATTTTAAAGGAATATAGGTTTAATAAAACGCTAAACGCATGACTACTGTTGTATAGTGTTACGTGGGTTTGTAGTGTATCGAGCTAAAACTTGCAATGAGGCTAATGTATTCACACACGTGGATTTAATATCAACCATACTCCACTTGTAAGACACTCGTGAATATAATATTTTAAAGCAAACCCTTGAGTCGGTGACAAATAATAATAATAATAACCCCACCGCCGTATGTCTACGTTGATGTGGTGGGGCTTGCGCGCTCCAAACTCGGCACCCTAACTGCGTAACACACTATTACTCTCAATTTGAATCATTTTGAAGCATATTGCTAATCCATTGCTCCATATGTTGGAAAAATGTGTCTGCTCGACAACGTAAATAACGCAACGAATGTTGTTGAACTGTCAAAATGAAACCTATTGCTACTGATAGTGTGTTACGCAATTAGCCTGCAGGGCCTGTGTCGGTAGGGCTTACCTTGTCGGACTGTTCCGGCGTCACATCACGCGACTGCTGCAATCAACCATCAATCAACGCGTCATGTAACAATGCAATCGATAAATGACAATGCAATCTATGACTCAAGTAATAAGATTTCATATTCATTACCTACCATGCAAACGGCGAATACGCCCGTTTGGTTCTGTTTACGTAACCACACGTGACTTCACGTTCGCAAACTGCGATACGACTTAAGTATGCATAATTTATTGTCAGCAATATTTGCACTCTAAAACTAAAAGCAATGAGTTCAATTTTAAATGGGTTTTATTTATGTATGACACATTCCGATTTTTGTTCCATTTGACTTTCATACTTTAGGAATTGGGACGTACCTATTTGTTTTTAACTCGGGCAAAGATCCCAAAATAAATAACATTCACGATAATCAAACCTATAATTCAAGACTGATGCTTATAAATAACTAAGCCAAGGTCATCTTCAATACTCATAATATTATTCTTAAACTTTATCAATCAATTAAACAGTTTCCGCAATTCGTCAGTTACAATAAAACAATTGAATTACATTATTTCCGCTAAAATAATTTTACTAAAGATTCACTTGTAACTTAAATGTTAAACAGAGGTAGGTAAGATTTTCACTTGACGAGAATATTTTTTTGAATCCACTCTTTGTAATAAAACCTGAAATTCCCATAGATATCAATTTGAAAAAATCTTTCCTGTATACATCAAAAATCCCTCCTGTAGATTTCACTGGTGGGGTGACTATTTGTCGCTTGTACCTACACCATCCATGAAGACGCGCCCCACTCTCTTTCTAATTGCTAGTGGTTATCGCTAGTTCATTCTGCATGTGTTTTAGTTTTGACGATACTCACTAATTACTAACTAATAAGTAATTACTGTGTATCCACAAAACTAAAATACTAGCGGAATGTTGCGCACTTTTGTACTGTGGGGCGCGTCTTCGTGGATGGATGGCACTATCTGTATAGTTGCTGTATGACAGCCAATACTAAATTGGCACTTCACTTTCTCCGTAAATAACTTGCCACACCCCTTTGACTGAATCACAAGGAATTGTGCGTAATAAAGTATTTTAGTACCTGCACACATGTCATTTCAAGGTGTAACATTATGTAGTTTAAATATGATCAGTTGCTCCCGGGTTGGGAGTTTTTCGATCTGGAATTTTTCAGTAGCAGCCCCCGGAGTTTGGATTTGTACCCGGTTCATGGTAATAAGCTCTGCACCCTTCATAGAACTGGCGAAATGTTTATGAACTAGGTAGGACTACAGGACAGGTACACTCCTGTCTTACTCGTCGGAAAATACAGGTTTGATGTTATGTTTTATGTTATTAAAATAACTAGTATCCGATTGCGATTAATCGCTGGATCGACGTTCTCCAATCCCACCGCATGCTCAAAACCCGTCGCACCGTCCGGCACGTGTGCCACAGCACGTGACTGATCACGTCATGGCGCTGCAATTGCAACGAGTATAATGATTGAATGAAAATGGAGCATTGAACTAGTGATACGTTTTGAAATTGTAACTCACGTTACGGCAACCTCGATTCTAATTGATGTGTTTTCTATTATCGAATAATATTTTGCTTAAAAGAAATAGGGCGGGTGACCATGACGTCTGTAGTTTGGAAGGTTTTATGATAAGTTTCTCACTTAAAAAAAACTAGATTTTTCAGTAAATAGGTACATTATTTATTTAAAATTAAAATCTTACCTGTTTAATAAGTGGAGATGCAGATATTTTTGTCTGTTAATTTATAAACCAAAAACATTAATACTTAATTATTGTGAGTAGTATGTAAAAAGAAAGAAAAAAATACTAAAGATTTGATTCTGAAATAGATTTTACGTAAGCTGTACTAACTGAAATAGCCACTTTTAAATTTATCATGAAAATTATCATTAATTACGTAGTAGATATAAATAAATAAAATAGCCTTCTGTTATTTCTTACTAAAAATATTACAAAACAAATAATTAACAAGTTTCTAAATTACAATTTCTTATAAATTCTATAAAGTAGTAGTAAGTATAAGTACAGACGCCAGCACACCAAGCTACCCGAAACTGTCAACTTTTCCCAATCAACTTTGAACCTTATTTTCTAGCAATAAAGTTGAAAATTTATTAAAGAAATTTGACAGATTGTAGCTTGATGTGCTGGCGTCTGTACCTAAAAAAAACCATGACTAACGTGTATTATGACAGTTGTAGACAACCCTACTGATGACACGTTCAAAGGAGCGTCACTCATCCATTCGGAATCAAGCCTTATGTGTCTTCTCGTGTCGTATACTATACATATTACATAGACGATAGACATAGGTATGTACGTGAGCGCGTCGGTGAAACACGTGCCTCTGCCAGTGACCATGCTTAAGTAAACGGGACATATTTTTACGAGAATATATAAAAAAAGTACATTGCCCCATTCGCAATTCTCGTAATTTTAAGAACTTTCACAGTCATCTGTCAAAAAAAACGTCTAATCTCCCTACATTTTTTACAAGTTTGTGACATTTATTTGTCACCGAGATGAGACTGCGACTAGATTTTAGACGTTTTAAATCACGAGAATTGACCTTCTGATTTCATGTAAATATTTAGCTAACTGCATACATTCACGTATATAATTATTGTATGTATGTAGAACGACGAAAGGAAAAATGAAGATGATGAAGTAAAGGAAAACTGTTTTTGTTGCTTTTATAAAAATACGTTGCATTTAAATGGCAGGATCTCTTTTATTGTTGTTCTTTTGTTATAATATTATGCATTTTTTTAGCTCCACACATATAATTGCAAGCCATTAGCCAGCTAGAGAACATCTAAGAGCTAAATAAAACTTAAGTCTTCCTTTTTTCTTTTATTGTAGCTAATCCGTAACATTTTTACGATTTTCTACATTAGAGAAAATAGCTGTTTGCTTTAAAAAAAAAAAAAGAAAATTTTCGACGTTTGTTACATAACTTTTTAACAAATTCTCTTATTGGAAATTGGAACATGATCAATTTCTAGTAGATAGTGAATAAAACGTGGTTCATCCTTTCGCAAGTATAGTGTGGGAGGCAGCCCTGACACGTGCTTTAGATTCAGTGACCATGACGCCTCGCGCGATCGGACGGTCGGAGGTATGCGTCAAAGTTATGTGGTAACAGCGAGTTTTTTGATTTTACTTTAGCGCTTTTTTTAGTTTTTGTGAAAACGTTTTTGAGTCGCAAGATTTGGTTTATGAATGCAGTAAAAATGATAGCAGGTAGAGGTCTGTCTCGTTAAAAGTACTTTTCAAACTTAATCGTTGTTTGATAATTAATTGAATCAAGATTTTGGACAGTTTGCACGTGCAATAGTATATTTAAGTTTGAAAAATTGTCCATGGTAAATAATACTAAATCACTTATTATTAATCAACTTCTTGCAAGTATGGACGATTTTCATACCTACTTTTCGGCAACTATCGCGTAAGATAGTATATAAATGAAGTAAAACGTGATGTCAATGTTCTCACACGTGTTTGTCTTGGCAAGCATCAAAGACAAGCAGCGTCTTTTTCATTTTTGAAATTCGTGATTAAATCAACTTTATTTTTTTTCTATTTAGGAATCTTTTATTTTTGCTGCATCGCCAAGAAATACATTGCACATTACACTATAAGTATGAGATTCAATATGAAGTCTTTACTTTGTAATTAAACAGCAGCTAATTGATTGTTACGACTTGTTTGTTATTTTCAACGACACAATAATTAGTACAACTTCGAGACTATCCCGCAGAATTCCTGTCGCATATTCATCCTACCAACACAAAGCACATTTTAAGCACATCACTATCGCGTTTTCTGCGTAGTTGACGGACGTGTTATCAGCGTTTCAACTTCAATCGTTTTAACGATTTTGGACTGTCCCTTATTTCTTGCACTTATATTGAACCTACAAGCACATGTAGTGTATCGCCGTGTCGCTGCACTGTGTTAGTTTAGTAGTGAGAGTGGTCATGTACTCACCTGTCGCGTTTAGTATATATTGTTGTGATGAATATTTTGTTGATGCCGTATTCGAGGCCCGACGTACGTGTGCCCGACCATCTGCCAGGATTGCTGGCGTAAGTGTTTGTTTTTTAATTGTAATTTACTGACAAGTTAACTGTGGCAAAGGTATTGGTGTTTGTGCTGTTTCACGTTGACCAGGAAAGAGATGGTATTTTATCGATAAAATTAACTCAAGTTGACATTGAATTTGGATGTAGTGTTAGCTGTGTGTGTTTTTGAGTTTATCTTTCAGAAACGTTAACGTTTTTTATAGTGTTAGTTATTTGTCTTTGCCACTTTCCTTGTCCTGTAGGCTGTTATTGTGAACTATAAATTGATGTCATGCTCATTGTGCTTAAATTGGGTATTGTGTTATTTTTACAAGAGAAAGTAAACTGCTGGTTAAAATTCTATTAAATGCATTGGCTAAACAATCATACGCCACACCAACAAATAATATTTTGTATACAACATCTGACTATAAACCTAAAGGTTGTTGGAAAACACAGACGGTTGAAGGTCGCTCTTTTAAATGTTTGAATAAAATATTATGCCTTCACGTGGCTTTTATAAAAGATGTACTTAGAGATAACTATGTGCCTATAATATAACTTAACTAGTATCTAGACTAGATTAGTGCATGTGATGAACACGTATTACACAAGAAAAGTATAGGTGTAGATAGGTCAAATAGCTATCCTTTGCGCATCTTTAAACGACAAGTTTCTCCCAATAAAGTAGCTTTTGCTGTTTGTTCATTGTAAAACCGACTGTAAATGTAATGTGACTTGCCCATTCTTTCTACGTACAGGATATTTGGAAACGGACTGAGTGGAAGGTTGCTGAAACAAAAAGTAGAATGTAATATAGTAAAGAGGAAAAGGCATAGTGTTTCACTACTATAGCAGTCCCCCCTCTTTCTAAATTAAATAATGACAGCACAATAACCGCTACAAAATAGTCATGGATATAGTATAGTCTGTTGATCGTTCCTCATAAAACATTTGACACTTAAGCACCTCCGACATGATACGGTAGGGTCACTTTCGAAGCACGAAAGAATCCAATGAAATCAATAATGCCCCACAATTCTGTATTGCACTGTTTGGTTGTTTTTGTTTTAGTTGTTCCGGGTCCGGCTGTTTGTGTATGTGACTTTATTTGTAAACGCACCCACAACACAGGAGAAATTCCTAGAGTGAAGCAACGTTTAGAAAAAAAAAATTGTAGAATTTAGTTTGATGTAGCCAAAGTCGAGTTTTTGTTAATTCAAACTGTTTTTTTTAATGTTAGTTAATGTCTTCTATCTCATAAAGTTAATATTTAACTCTTTTAATAAATTAAATACTCGCCCACACTCCACACACAATGAATTGACAAACCGTAAATAAAAAACCGTATAATATAGATATAAAGAAAATATCTACCTTATATCAGCTTTGGAATAATATTGTGCAATATTTTGAAACTAAAAACAACATAGTTTTGCAACTTATAATACTTAATTATGTTCATACAAAATTCTTTCGAAATGGTAAATCTAATATGAATACCTACTTGAGTTATGCAACAGGAATATTAAATAACACCTGAAGCAAATTAACAAACAATTCTTAGAAATAACTTAATCTATTTTACAATAAAAGAAACTAATACTGAATTTTCACAGTATTAAACTATATTTACTTATACGTCAAAAGCTTAACAGCAATAGTTCAATAACAAATAAAAATAAACGAGCATTTAATTTTTTTACTAAATTATCCTTTAATTTAAATCAAAATTTTGGAGTCACTAGTGCAACCCCAAATTGCGACAGAAAAATATGTGAAAATAAAAATTGGCTGATTTTTTGTAACCAATTAAAAATAGATAAGTAATAAAAAATTTTGACGGTTGTCATTAAAGTCTGTACTTTGATGACAATCGACATAATTATTTAATTGATGCAAGTACTGTAGTCCTTTCACAGTTATTTTACCTCTTCTGAGGCTCTGACAGCTGCAATCCAATAGCAACCTTATTTACAACAACAATAAAGATCACTGTGATTTTGACGGATTCGACAGTTGCAGCAACCCAACAGCAACCTTATTGTCACGAGATTAAAGATCAGTGTTATATTGACAGTGATGCAAAATCAGAGGTAAATTAACCTTGAATGGACAGGAATAAAGCCATCATGATTCCAGTCCGAAATTGCGAAAGAGAGGTGGTGCTATGTATGTATGGTCATGTGTAGCCCCGTCTCTCTCTTACACTGGAATCATGACGACATTAAAACGTCATAATATGGCACCAGTACCCTAATTACGTGACACATATCAATCACAATCTGAATCGTTTTGAAGGATATTGCTAATTCATTACTTACTTCATAAATGTACGAAAAATTTGTCTGCTCAACAGCGTAAACAATGCAATGGATTTTGTTGAACTGTCAAAATGAAACCCATCGCCGCACCGCTGTACTGTATTTAATCAGCCTTATGAAAAACAAAACACTCTCAATTTCTATCTTGTTTTTTAACAAGACGTGCGGCGTAGGTATGTGGAGCCGCGTATTCTAAAAATACCTCCGGCACGTGCAGAGAGCCCCACGTCACGTTATAATTTTCACGTGCTCGAGTACGTACCTATACATTGCTTATCTGTCAGAGCATTATAGTGTGACCACATTATCGTTGTTTACTTATAAGTTATAAAAATAAGTCATAGGGCGTGTGGAACTGGGGAATATTGTTCTGGTTCGTGGCTTGTAGTGTGGTTACGCAGGGGGACCCCTTGATGTTCCTTGCCGATTTATAATGTAAAGCCAATGTACAGACGCCAGCACATCAAGCTACTACAATCTGTCAGATTTCTTTAATAGATTTTCAACTTTATTGCTTAAGTATAAGGTTCAAAGTTGATTGGGAAAATCTGACAGTTTCGGGTAGCTTGATGTGCTGGCGTCTGTACCGTGACTTCGCTTGAGGTCACACTCTAATGGCGTGGCATGGCATTCCAGTTCAGAGTCCATCTTTAAATATAAGCATAGGCACTAGCCTATGCTTATATTTATTTAAAGATATAAACTAGATCTACTTACTAGAAACTACTATAATGTTCCAATTATTTATGCATTCCAGTTCAGTTGTGTCAGTTGTGTGTCAAAATTACTGAATGACTATTATTCATAAACCTCCACACAATAACGGACGGTCATAGACAACCATCACCCTTTTCAATGTATAAGTATGCCTATACTTCTGATACATAGTTTCTAAAATAAAAGCTAGTTCCACATTATGTAATACAGTTAATATGCAACATATCTGTTCCTCTTTTCTCTCACGGAGAGCAGATTCCGCTCTCAATATTTCCGCAGCTGTGTTGGTGGATTTTCCAGTGCATTTTGATCGGGGAGCAAACAACATGAAAGCCGCTCATTTGAAGATTAGGACCAAAGTAAATGTCCTGCGGGACTGTGGTCCAAATTGGCTTTGAAAGCCTCGAGGTACTTTCACTTAAACAAAAACAACCGTGCCTGCATGGAGAAGCAAGTTTTTTTTTTGTTTTTTTTTTTTCTTCAACTTTGCGATTGTCAGACTTTCCGATTTTCTCCTGCATCCTGTGTTCTTCATGTTCACTAAAACCACAGAAATATAACAAAAAAACAGACGAAAATCTGCTTTAAAGTTTGGTTTCGGATTTCGGCTTTATACTACACGAAGCAACGCTGACCTTGCGAATAAAGTTATGGTAGGGGAGCCCAGGAAGGGATTTTTGAAGTGACTCGAGCGTGTCAGAAAATTATATAAGGAGAATCCTTGCATCCTTTAATGTACCTCTACCAAGTATGAACCCTCCATATGGTGGGGTGTGTTGAGGGGAACCCGTCTGATTAGTAAAAAAAAATCGATTCTTAGAAAAACTCGAGCGCGTCAGTCATTTACAGTATGTACGCGCATTATATTTCTGGTAACTATTAGATATTAATCTGACGATTAATTCAAGGGGGCTGGCCGTAACGAGCGGTTGAAAAAAAAAAAAAAAAAGTTATTCGAGCGTGTCAGACATTCAAAGTGTAAGTCAACTAAAGCTTAAAAAGTGTCCTATTAAAATATCTGACGATTTGGACATGACACAAACTCATAATATATTTTTGTATATGTAAAAAAAAAAGGTGATCTTGAGATACTCCAGCGCGTCAGATTTTTATGCAGGAGGGTCAAGTTGATGTCATAGTCCTCCTGAATAATAATCTGACAATTATATGGAGGGATATCGCTAGTCTGACCATTTTGAAGGAAATTTAGAAATAATATATCCGTATTTACGTACAGAAATTGGTTAATTTATTAATATAAAATTAAATATAGATCATTAGTTAGTTTAGGGACGGTGCGAGAGAGTGAGAGATAGAGAAAGAGCGAGAAAGAAAGTGAGACGCGGAGTGGGGAATAAATGATAAATGATTTATTTTCTGTAAGTAGGTTTGTACAAACACTTACGTGTCAGAAAATTATATAAGGAGAATCCTTGCATCCTTTAATGTACCTCTACCAAGTATGAACCCTCCATATGGTGGGGTGTGTTGAGGGGAACCCGTCTGATTAGTAAAAAAAAATCGATTCTTAGAAAAACTCGAGCGCGTCAGTCATTTACAGTATGTACGCGCATTATATTTCTGGTAACTATTAGATATTAATCTGACGATTAATTCAAGGGGGCTGGCCGTAACGAGCGGTTGAAAAAAAAAAAAAAAAAAAGTTATTCGAGCGTGTCAGACATTCAAAGTGTAAGTCAACTAAAGCTTAAAAAGTGTCCTATTAAAATATCTGACGATTTGGACATGACACAAACTCATAATATATTTTTGTATATGTAAAAAAAAAAGGTGATCTTGAGATACTCCAGCGCGTCAGATTTTTATGCAGGAGGGTCAAGTTGATGTCATAGTCCTCCTGAATAATAATCTGACAATTATATGGAGGGATATCGCTAGTCTGACCATTTTGAAGGAAATTTAGAAATAATATATCCGTATTTACGTACAGAAATTGGTTAATTTATTAATATAAAATTAAATATAGATCATTAGTTAGTTTAGGGACGGTGCGAGAGAGTGAGAGATAGAGAAAGAGCGAGAAAGAAAGTGAGACGCGGAGTGGGGAATAAATGATAAATGATTTATTTTCTGTAAGTAGGTTTGTACAAACACTTACATGTCAATCATATTTTTTTACTAGATGAGGTCGGCGTTTCCTATCTGACTACTCTGAGAAGAAAGGCCGAAACAAACTCAGAGGTCACAGTCTCTTTTAAAGTCCAGACATAATCTTGGTCAGATAATGTGAAGACCATGTAGATTGGTGTCTGAAATGGTCTTTTGAGTAACGAACCACACAGATTGAGCGGACCTATCCAGTCAGTGCACGCATTTGTCAAAAATCGTGCAGCTCAACTCAGAACTTGAGGAGCCTTACGATTCGACGAACAATGCCAATGAAAGGACATTTGGGTAGGCCGCATAAATGACTCAAACTGCCAGATCATGATTAAAACTAACTAAGAAGGAAAACCGAAAAAAAGAAATGACCCACATAGTCTTCACACTCACAGTAATAATAATAAAAATAAGATACTTTACAAAATAAATATCCATGTCATTGTTTATATAAAATTCATCAATGTCAATGTGAATACACAGCTCTCAGTCGCTGTACGCTTCACCTTTGCTCCACGATTCTACTAACATCGCCCCATGAAAACTGTCAGATTATTAGTTCTTTGTAATTCTAATATTGTTTCCTTCAAAATAAAAAAAAATTGAAACGCGCTCGAATATTTCAAGGTGACGTTTTTTTTTTACAACTTCGAGACTCGCTTGTTTCTTAATGTCACGCTCAAATTGTCAGATTATTGAGATATACAATCTTCTCAATGTAATTAACCCGGCGGTACTCGCTAGGTGTTTACATGCACGAATACTCGCTACCGGGTAAAAAATACCACATGATTTAAATGACATTATCTTGGAAAATAAGTTAGCTTTACAGACTTTAATGGCGTATTTAGTTTATCAATACTAATGTCTAATAAATAAAAGAAAATTGAAAGTTTGAATTATTATTTATTTCAAATTATAGCTTATCTTAAAAAAGAACACAAAATTAAACAAAAATTCTTCATAGTCTTAGAAAAATCAACAAAAAAATTTTTTTCTTAGGTATCACGTAAAATTGAGATCAAAAATTATAAATCGACCTTATACTCTACCAAAACAACAAAAAATAAAATACTGTTACTATTAATAAACATCGAGACAATAATCGTCAAATATTATGTTTCAAAAAACTTGTACCTAATCTAACTATTTTGCTTTGACATAACAATCGCCACAAATTGGGGTCGTATGCTCACGGCATATTCTTTTGGAACACAATTTACAAGATGTCTTAGTTTTTCGGTCTTTCTTCCATTCACATACTGCACAACGAGAAGCAGATGTGGACGGTCGCAAAGCTGAGGGTGTGTTTGTGAGCGTGGCTTCGTCATTCGAGTCGGCATTGAGCATACAATCAATTTTTGTTTTGATAATTTTTGGCAAATTAGCTACTGTTGACCTCTTTTTTATCTGTGGCATCACAAGGCCCAAAGCTAGTTCTTTCAAAGCGATCCTTCTCTGAGTCATCATAGCTCCACTATTTACTTTATTTGCCTTCACTATCACGTACGCATTGATGCCGCCAACGTTCAAAAGACCATAAAACAAGACCAATGGCCATCTTTTGGTAGCTCGTGCTACTGAGTAGGTAGCACACATCTCATCCACAACATCGACGCCACATTTTGTTCTATTATAGTCCATTATCATCTCGGCCTTTTTTTCTTCTCCAGAATCTTTTTTGCCATCATGGTGCATAGTTGACGCCAAGAGCACGACTTTATTTTTCTTTGGAACATAAGACACAATAGTACAATCATCTTGAAATCCAAAAAGGGAACTGTGAACTTCTCGCTCTTTGGTAGAGGTAAATACAGGTGGAACTTCAGCTTTATTCTTTCTCAAAGTACCCAATGCTGTCAAACCATAATCATTGAGCAAATCACGTAAGAGCGGAAAAGTAGTGAACCAATTGTCCATCACTATGTTACGATGACTATTCTTTATAAGTTCTACTAAGCGTTTAACGACTTCACTTGGTGAATTACTGTGATCATAAGGCCCATCATTTTTGCCAACATAAATTTCCATATTATTTGTATAGAAGGTTCGTGCGTCAGCCAACACAAATATCTTTATACCATATTTACCTGGTTTGCTGGGTATGTATTGCCGAAATGAACAACGGCCGCGAGTCTTCTCCAACTTTTCATCGATTGTTACATTTTCGCCGACAGCATAATATTTTTTTATATTATTATTGAAGTCTTCGAAAATCTCGCGAATGGGTGCTAGCTTATCTGTTTGTCTTCTTTCACCTCGTGTACGAATATTGTCAAACCGTAAACTCCGCAGTAAGAAATGGAACCTTTCTCGTGACATAGTGGCTATACAGACGTCGGAACCACTTCCATCTTTTTCCCAGAGATCTTTTGTGTTCAGGTGACCACTTCGCAATCTTCCGCAGAAATAAAGTAATCCAAAAAGAGCTCTAAGTTCAACGATATCTGTACATTTACAATCGCGTTCTCTTGAGAATTTAGACTTTAGCTCTTCTATATAAATGTTAGTATACTGGACTATCTTTAGTAAACACGTTTCCGGAAAAATAAGATTCCAGGCTTCTAACATAGACGAACAAGATCTGCCTTCGCCAAGCGGTCCCGGCAAATGATATATAATGTTATGGGATCTTGTTCGTACACGTCGCGGCGGCTCACGAACTTGCCAGCGAGTTCTTTTGTCTTTTCCAGTAAAACGACCTCGCCTCAAGTACTTCAGCGGTACATCCTCTAAATATTCTTCATCTTCAGTATTCTCAATATGTAAATTCGAAGGAAAACTCTCTTCCGACACTGAAGACCCATCTGAATCACTTACTTCTTGCTCTGTTCCGCTTTCATGATCACTATGCTCCTCAAAATCTTCTACTTCTGACACATTCTCTTCTTCACTATCTTCTTGTTCTAGACATTCTTCTATAATTCGATCCGTCAGTAGGGAACTCATCATGAACCAGCTCTAAAACAAAATAAAATAACCAATAACTTAAAAAAAAAATGAAACAAGAACCGTCGCTACCGGGTATTTTTCACCCATACTCACTTTACACGTCCGTTGTCGCCAAGCGCCGCGCGCGAACTGGCCGCCCGGTGACGCACGCGCGTGTTAACTATTGGCCAGAAGGTACTTAAAGTCGTGAGTTGCCACAATGTTTAGTAATAAGAATATCACGTGATTTAGGTACTCTGTGGTATTTTTTACCCAGTAGCGAGTGCCGCCGGGTTAATCAACTTTCTCTTAATCTGACGCGCTCGAGTATTTCTATGGATCGATTTTTTTTTACCAATCAGACGGGTTCCCCTCAACACACCCCACCATATGGAGGGTTCATACTTGGTAGAGGTACTTTAAAGGATGCAAGGATTCTCCCTATATAATATTCTGACACGCTCGAGTCACTTCAAAAATCCCTTCCTGGGCTCCCCTACTATTAGTAAGCGCTTGGACAATGCGATAGAATCTAAATCACTTTAGTTCCTACATTTTCAGCCCAAAGATACTTTTAATGTTTCACATTCATTCGCATTTTAATCAGATTATAAAATGCAGAGAGTCTAGCTAGAAATCTAGTAGGTAATCAGGACTGGTGTCTAAAAAATAAATCTCTGGAAAGATTTATTTTTCGAGATTGATTTTGCAGAGATTTATTTTTCGGCAAGCAAGGTTTTGCAATGCAATTACTGGTATTATGCAATTGAATGACATTTGCAAATTACAATCGCTTTAATTTAGTCAACTCGTCAAGCTGTTACATCAATGTTCAATCTTTTACCACGTACTATCTACACAGAGCTTAAACCCATTCTTATAGCTACATTCCAAATTACACATTCATTGAAAAACCAAAGAAGCACACTCGAGTGAACTTTAAACTACAGTGCAATTGTGCTATATACAGAACACGTGCATCAACTGTCACCCCCTTAACACAGATATAATAAGAAAGACGTTATTGGACGATTTTTCTTAATATCATAGTTACTTATCAGTTTAAGTTATATTTGAATTACTTATTAGTTAATAGGCGAGATTGTAACGTGAATAAAGTACCACCGACTGGGATACTACAAAAAAAAAAGTTTTTCCTTCTTCCCAATGAAACCCAAAAATAGTCCCTAAATATCAAAATAGCCATGTGTAACTTTAATAAAAATTACTTAAAAAAAAATAAAATCTTTATTTCGCAAAAAAGTGAACAATAATACTAGTAACTATGATACGTTAAGAACTGTGTTACCAGAAAATTAAAAAAACGTGTGAGCATGAGTGAATGTTTAGGGATGTGTAATGTATGTATGTGTAATTTATGTATGTGTCGTGTATGTATGTGTACATCGTCGTCCCCTTTCCTTCCTTTCGTAAAAAACTTCCCGTCTCGAGAAAGAAAGTAAAGGCAGTCGATTCTGTAAAAATCTCACCCTGAAATCATAAGTGAAGTGAGCACTTAAGAGTATTAATCCCTAGCGAATGACAGCTCACTCCAAGCTCACTTCACCCAAGCTTTCACGGTGAGATGGTTACAGAATCGCACGGCTGAAACCTACTTGCCAGTGTCAGAAATAAACAAACTCAAGTTGAACCGAGCCTCGACTCCGTGAGTGCGCGACGTGAGGGCCTTGAGTCGATGCGTTTTGTAGGTCGAACACGTGACGACATGTACCTACCTAGTTTAAGTATTTTTTTCATCCAATCATAGCAAGCACTTGTGATCTCGTTGCAAAATATGTGGGTATGGAGTAAAATCTAGTGATGTTGCCAAACATTTTTGTACCACACATTCATTGCGGTTGAAGGTTTACGGAAAACGCGCA
Organism: Eremobia ochroleuca; assembly: GCA_949629135.1. Classification (NCBI taxonomy): domain Eukaryota; kingdom Metazoa; phylum Arthropoda; class Insecta; order Lepidoptera; family Noctuidae; genus Eremobia; species Eremobia ochroleuca. The sequence continues at coordinate 3,992,349 of OX451388.1, forward strand.
TAATTCTTGTTTTGTGGGAACTTCGGGAGGAAACTTAACAATCATTTCGGCTAGCATTTCAGACGGGTCCAGTCAGTTTCAAGGCGTTGCGTGCGCACGTGACACTATGGGAAGAGGAACTTGGGAAGGTAACCTCATGCCCAGACAGACGATAAAAAACGTTACCAGTTGCCATCCTACGGTACCGCATTTGTAAAGTTACCAAATGGTATCAATTCATTAGAATAACCCAAGCAGCAAAGGTACAGACGCCAGTACATCAAGCTACTACAATCTGTCAGATTTCTTTAATAGATTTTCAACTTTAGCGCTAAAGCATAAGGTTTAAAGTTGATTGGGAAAATCTGACAGTTTCGGGTAGCTTGATGTGCTGGCGTCTGTACATACCTACTCTCATCAAATCTTATCTCTTCATTCTGAGAACATTATTAGGGTTATCATTTCGAAATTTGAAAAGTACGCTCAAAAATTTAGACATTTGCAAAAAAAGTAAGTATAGACAATTTTTCTGTTTTATTTATTCAGAAATGATTTTTATTAAAAAAAAAAAAAAAACCAAAATTTTTGATGTTTTGACCCCGCTATTTTGTTGAAAATTATTTATTATCGAAGAGTACCTACACTACCTCACCTAAGAGATAATTGAGAGTTAATTGAAAAATCTGTAGTTACTACAGATTTTTTCAGTATTCTGAAAATTTACATTATTGTGACTTAAGCCTGTTTGCATGTTACCTCCTCAATTATTTTTGAAGCGCAGTGGTTCTTTATAAGTTTCCTATGTCCTAATTGTCACACGGGTTTGATTTCGGATTCTCTAGATTTGTGTATGTATGCGAGTCGTTGAAATGGACGAAATGGTAGAACAGAAAAGGTGTTTTGTTCTTTAAAAAAATGGTTTATAGTCAGTATGGCGTCAAGACAAACATTACAGGCTAGAACTGATGTTCCCGGGGACCCCGACATAGCTACCTGTATCAAAACTCATCAACTTAGGTACTTGTAACTAAATAATTGATAACGCTGTAGGTACTCGCCTGGTAGCCAGCTTACCTACGATCACGTTGTAGAACGTGTGATTTTTATTTACGTTTAAAAATAAAATACGAAAGTCAGACAAATGCGAATGATTGTATATTTAATTTATGTTATTTAAATGAGACTTTTATTTTAGAATAATTAAAATTGTAAAATAAACTATCATAAGTAAGTCTGAATCTAAGATTTGCGTCAAACTACTCGTATAAAACGCGAGTGTCAGTTTAAAAAATGTTGGCAACGTAGTTTCGAGTGGGGGTCTACTCACAAAATGTGGGTACCTATGTAACATGTCATCTAGAATCAGCGAATCAATGTCCTCCAAGGGAGTTGTTGAATTGTGTCAAAAATCCAACAAAAAAAAAAAAAACTTTTTATTACTCAGTCAGTCAGTTTATCCAGTCTCTTCACGTAAAATACAGCACCCTAATTGCGTAACACACTATTACTCTCGATTTGAATAATTTTGAAGCATATTGCTAATACATTGCTCCATATGTTCGAAAAACGTGTCCGCTCTACAACGTAAATAACGCAATGAATGTTGTTGAACTGTCAAAATGAAACCCATTGCTACTGATAGTGTGTTACGCAACTGGTATTCAGCTGCATCCGCCTAGACTGCAAGCCGACCCCAAAAATAGTTGAGAAAAGGCTTCGCAGATATGATGACTATCAACAGATCATAACCTTTCTTTTTTCTTTGTTACAGCTATAATTCCAACGACGGCTTCGGCCGCGTTGGTGGTGAGCAGCTCAACTTTACGGCCCCCTCCGAGGACGAGGCCGAATACCCGCCAGGCGCCTACTTGAAAAAGGGGAAGGTCTCGAGGGCAAGTCATACTGAATATGCCCGATTTTTATACTTTTTGACGTGACTGGCAGACCCCGTTTTGATGTTCATGTTACAAGTGTCAATTTCCAAATGCATGTGATGTTACTAGTGGATGATTCCTTATAATTTAGAAAAAATATTAATTAGGTACAGACACCAGCACATCAAGCTACTACAATCTGTCAAATTTCTTTAATAGATTTTCAACTTTATCGTTAAAGCTAAAGGTTCAAAGTTGATCATGAAACTTTGACAGTTTCGGGTAGCTTGATGTGCTAGCGTCTTGTTTTGATACCAAATAATATTCCATGAATTTAAAGGCGAGTTACCGGGATTATTTAGGGATCATCCACAAACTGCTTATTCAAATATTAATTTTGACTCGAAAAAAATAAGAGTAAATATATTTAATACAGAAGTTGATGTGATGGTCTAAAATATTATTTTATTGAGAAAAGACAGTGTCTCAATAGAATGATTCTTAAAATTTACCTTAAAAGTTAATCAAATCTTCAAAATTCCATCACAACAGCTTCCAAACTCAGTACCAAAAATCTAACCGTCCTATTACTCCTACAGCAAGATCCGATGTCGCACAGAATAATAGAGAAGCGTCGTCGGGACCGAATGAATAACTGTCTAGCAGACCTCTCGCGGCTCATACCGCCCGAGTACCTGAAGAAAGGCCGCGGCAGAGTCGAGAAGACAGAAATCATCGAGATGGCAATACGCCACCTCAAGTACCTGCAGGAACGCGCGAACGGTTCGTACGGAAAACGCGCTTATTTCATAAAATCGTTAGTTATAATTGAAAAACAACGGAGGACGGTACTTTTGGATTAAGCTCCAACCCGCCAGATCTTTGATTCTGTTCTGTGAATAATGAAAAAAGTGGTATATCTGATGGCCAAATTCTAACGATGAAGGAAATAAGGCTGTTGTTGGCGTTGCGCTACTACCATTTTCAAATATTTGACGTCATAGATAGGAATTATTTGATCTAATTGGTTGGAGTGTTTGAAATTTAATACAAATTGTATGCGGGCTTGTTTTTGCGAAAAACTGTTACTGCAGCCTGCAGTAACTGTGTTATTTAAGCCCGTGAATAAATCAATATTTCAACAAGAAATGTCGCAAATTCAAGCCCGTGGTTTTTTTTTTTCATTTTTCAATTATTTCTAACATAGTCTTGTATATACTAAGACACATGTTTAAGATACTTGTGATTTTATCAGCCAAAGACTCAAAAAAGGGAGTCTGAAAAAATAACATTTTTTATTTTAATATGGAGAATCCCGGCTCGGCTTAGTGAATACAAGGCTTATTTATATTTCAGTGATAAATAATAAATGAGTATTTAAATCATTTGTTATTTTGCCCACACCCAATGTTTCTAGTTTTTGTACAGTACTTATAGAAAGTCTGAAAAGTAAAATTAAAATTCTCAAGTTTAGTAGTTCTGGTATATCCAGTGTTTTAAAATCAATCTTGCTAGGAAACTATTACCCGTTAGGTCTCCGGTAAAACTTCTAGTGACATGGTTTTCTTCAGAAGCTTTAAAATGTTTTAAGATTGATGTCTGAATACAAGAAAATTAAAGCAACCTAAAGACAAAATTTGCTTTAAAATATAGGTTATATTCGTATTCCCGCATAATCTCTGAATGTTTAAAGTTGTAACATTTGGTAACAAGAGCTATTTGTAAGCCTAATATTACAAAAATACAGATACATAAAGACAATATCTGTTTTGAAACCTATATAATAAACATTTCCAGTTTGTGATAAAAATATCACATGAGACATCAACGGTAAAATAATCATTTTTGTTTATGAAATAAAATAAAAGTAATATTTAGTCAATCTGGTATCGAAGACTGGTAACGTAATAATGAATAAATACGATTAATATTAATAACAATACAAGCTATAATATATTTTGTCAATCATACTGCATGCAGTAAGTACCTAAAAAAATATTTGACATCGTAAATAACATTTTCTTGCTACTCGTAGAGTGTCATACATTTTTTTTAATTATAAAGTTTAAATATTTGACATCTACGCTTTGATACAGAATTTACGTTCTCGTTTATTACCGTCATCCTATTCTGATTTGCGTCATTGCTAACAAATCATGGCTGCCATTGTAATTCAAAATGTCATTACTTGATCAATTATTTATTATTGAAAGCAAATTATGTACAAAAATCAAATAAAAAAGTATAATAAAGCTATAACAGCGTTCTATATAATCTGAATGAACTCTTCTGTAAACAGATTTTTTGTTGTATAATAATTAATGCAAGTTAATTTCCATCCAATTTTAAAACTACATATTAACTGTCCTTTACACCATCGTACATATTATTTAAAAATATATTTATTTATGTAAACCAAAATTATAACACCTTTACAGAATCATCCAAGGCGATGTTATAAATCACAATGTCTATTGTCTATCCCTTTACAAAAAATAAAATCACCTGCCATGTTAGCAAAATTGGAAAAATTAATTGCAGGTTAGAAACCCGCAATTAATTTTTGATAAATTGTAAAATTGTTTAATCTATATGGTGTAGGTACATAATAAAGAGTATTCTATTCTATTCTAATTATAAAAAGATTACTTAGTTACTTTAATAAAACAATTTTGATTGCAATTTGATTGCAAAAACATGATTAACGTATAAAACCGCGCAACTGCGAGTCGGACTCACGCACCGAGGGTTCCGTACAAATTTGTAGGTACGTATGTAACTACAAATTGACGGTTTTCGGATTTTTTTTCCTTTACTTGTGCGACATGAATGTGCCTCTTGCCAAATTTCATGATTTTAGGTCAATGGGAAGTACCCTATAGATTTTGATTCCCTTGCGAGTGTCATATGCAGCATAAACGGAACATGAACGCCATTATCTTTTGATTGCGATGACTTAGAAGTTTTCATTGCTTTAAAGGATTGCAGCCCTGAGTATATTAATTTTAACTTGATAACTCCACCCGTTCCTGAGAAAAAGGGTCTTGACAGACGGACAACGGGTCCTGTTTTTCCTTTCGAGGTACGCAATCCTAAAAAAGAAACAAGTATTCATCAAAACATTTCACATGGTTAATGGCCGAGCCTTCACCGAGCACAAATCCCACAAACATTTTTTTCTAACACACCAACATCCTTTCGAAGTCCAACATTAATAAACCTCATTTTAAAAAACCTCACCTTAAAAACACCATCTATCATCAAAGGTTTACAAAAGAAAAAAAGAAAACGCTCACATTACCACTGAAGAACGCTAATGTTGTTGGGAGTTCCCGCCGGAAGATGTTCCATCTTCGCGTGGGGTTCTGTTGTAGCTGCTGACCGGGGCATGGGCGAGGAGCACTTCAGGGCCGGCTACCAGGACGCGGTGGCCGAGGTCATGCGTTTCCTGGTCGACGTGCACGGCTACGGGCCTGGAGATGGCTTGTGCGTGCAACTAGCTGCTCATATGCAGAGGCACTGCGAGGCTGTTGCTAAAGGTATGTTTAAAAATTGTTATTTTAGGTATTTTTTTACTTACTACAAATATTAAAATTATTGGAGTTGAGGACTGGTATACTACGGATTATAAAATGTACAGACGCCAGCACATCAAGCTACCCGAAACTGTCAGATTTTCCCAATCAACTTTGAACCTTATGCTTTAGCGCTAAAATTGAAAATCTATTAAAGAAATCTGACAGATTGTAGTAGCTTGATGTGCTGGCGTCTCGTCTGTACGTTACGTTAAGATGGATGATTTTCTGTCTCATGTTGGGTTGTTGGGCTTCTGGGCCAAGAAAGGTTTGAGCTGTTGAGCTCAAGATAGCTGACTCATGCCTGCGGCGTTTTGTTACTTTCCTCAAAAGGCCGTTAGTGTCCTTTCTACTGAAGAAGTAATTTCGTTCAATATCAAGTCTACTCGTCCCACCACCTCAGTTCAGAGTTACCAATGTTTATTCTTTAGAGTTTTGTCCTATGCTGTGGCGGATTATTCTTGACTCTTGTGGTTTAGAACTTAGGCGAATATTGTACCGCACAATACCTATAAACCTCTTCTTTACGTTTCCAGGCGAGCCCCTACCTCGTGAGAAGCCTCGGTCCCACCCTGGCTCATCCTCCGAAACAACGAGTTCCTCCAGCAGTTCCCAGGGCTACACATTGAAGCAGGGTGTCATCGCGCAGGCGCCACCGCCCGCGCCGCCCACCTTCGCGCCCGAAGCTTACGAGGAGCGCCCTCAACAATATCCATACTCTATGGAATGCGATAGAGGTAATAATGATGATGAAGAAATTCTAACAAGCTTACAGCAGACAAAAGTGATAACGGTGGCTGTCAATGAGCCACACAAGGAATTTGATCACATCTCCAGATGCAGGTAAATTTATTTTGTAACCAGTCTGGTATAAAAGCCATCGACGAAAGCAGGGGCATCGCCGTGTCGATGCGCCGCCGGGGGTAATGATAGAGGCAATCTAATTTATTTTATCACTGTGGTGTTGATAAAGCACAAATATTTATATTTTTAGTTTTATTACCTTAGGTTCAAGAACTATTGCCATCAGGCAGACGCCGCGCAGACTCAGACAGGTGCGTTTGATAAATCGACAGATGAGAAATTTCATTTTACAATCTGATGTGTTTACGGTACGACGACGTCGAGTACCAAAACGAAAATTGCAAGTAAGAATAGCTACGAGTGAGTTCGCAATAGAGTAGTTAATTTGCGGAATTATCGCAATTATTGACTCAAGAATTCGGTGACATTTGTCACAGTGAATCTTATCTCAAACGCTAATCTTTCTATAATTTCTTTCCAGTATCAGTAGCGCAGACGCCAATGGCCGGCGAAGGAGAAAGTCAATCGGAGGCAGAGCCCCTGCCCCTGGATGGACGACGCAAAAGGGAGCCCACACTGCGAGCAGTGAGGAAACCCGATCATACCGAAGACTATCTGCATTCCTACAAGTTCAAGAACTCCATTGAAAGGCGATTTTCCAGATCACAAGACACGGAGGTAACTAAATACATTTTGATGACAAGATTATTGGATTTTCCGTTTAGTCTACATTTGACAGATTCTACTTATGACATCATAGTCTACATATGACAGATTCTACATAAGACAGATTCTATATTTGACGGATTCTACATTTGACAGATTTTGAAAAAAGTGAGACAAGCAAAGAACATTATGGCATCAAAATTAATACTATTATACAGGGTTATTTGTAAAACACCAAAAACCTCTTAAGAGGTCATTGTACTCATCATTATGAACAACTTTTACTATGGGACCAAACCTGAAATCGCGAAAAAAAAATCAGCTGTTCCCTACATTTACGTTCGTACGAGTCGTCAAAATGTAGGGAACAGCTGATTTTTTTTTCGCGATTTCAGATTTGGTCCCATAGTAAAAGTTGTTCATAATGATGAGTACAATGACCTCTTAAGAGGTTTTTGGTGTTTTACAAATTACCCTGTATAGTATTCATTATATTTATTGATAAGCATAATTTGATTTTATAACTAGTATTAAAAGTTTGTATTATACAGCGTGTAACGGAAGGGGGGGTATCAACCCTGAAGGAGGTGAATGTGCTCATGAAACTCAACAACTTTCCCCAAAGAACATAGGTCGAAATATGAAAAAAAAATTTGGCCCTCCCTTACAAAACTGACTACCAGCTGATTGATTTACTATGGGAGGGCCAAATTTTTTTTTTAGTCTCACTTTTTTCAAAATCTGTCAAATGTAGAATCTGCCAAATATAGAATCTGTCATATGTAGAATCTGTCATATGTAGAATCTGTCATATGTAGACTATGATGTCAAAAGTAGAATCTGTCAAATGTAGACTAAACCGGATTTTCTACCTTAATTTAGGATAAACTCAAATTATTATTTATTGAAATCTAGGGAGAGACGGAAATATTAAACAGGTGACATTATTTGTGTTATTTGGCATTCGGAAGTTTTAGCTCCTTGAGCAGAGGTCAACAAATGTCTTTACATCATGAAATGTCGTGTAAGTAGGAATGACGTAAATAGGAATTAGTATATAAAAAATAGTGGCTGTGTCACGACCACATAATGGTTAAGGTTCTCTTGGCGTCGGCGTCGGTCGGATAACATTGACAGAGGGGCGCTGTTTGTAAACATTTGTGCAATATTGTTTTGTGAAATTTAACGTAAAAACAAGATGGCGGCGTTAGTTCCGATTTCGACCACGCTCCAGAAGAATCTTGTAGCGCTATGCGTTCGCGTCCGCGGACCCTAGACAGTAAATCTTGCTTGGAATAGCTGCGAACAGACTAGTCACCAAACCACAGCATGAGCTATGTTACAAAATAGGTTATGGTAACACGACATGAATCAGCCCTTTACAAGCAAGGGCCTCCCAAAACATTGTCAAAGGGGATTTTCCCATAGAACACCATGTTTAGTAGATTTATGATCTCTTTGTGCTATGCAGACTGGAGAACTCTGCTGCATGTCTGTCAAGACGAATAAAACCGCAAATCATGATTCAAGATAATTTGAGTAATGTTACAAATCACATTTACCTTAGTACATACTTCCGTACGCAAAATATGCGCTTGGATGTGACCAGCCCATCATACCGAATATTCCCGATCAGGCAAACCTTGTCGTTCACACTATTGACGATCGGGAAGAAAAAGGTTTCATTCATTCAGTGTTGACTAACGAGAATGATTTTCGATTATTCCCGGTCCCTGTCGTTTAGACTGTTGATAATCGGGAAAAAAAAGTTCGCTGTGGACGAACGGAATTATTGAAGTGAAAACTTCTTTAGCGGCGTTGTACACTTTTTTTGTACTGGGTAAACAATTTTAAAATCGCGTCAGGACACGTAACCTGATCGAAAATTCGTAAGACGGATGGAGAGTAGACAGCCGGGCGGCGCGGCGTAGGAGAGGAAGTATCCCCCTCTCTTTCTACGGCGCGGTTGTCATGTTTGTGTACGATAGCGCAATAAATAAATATGTATTGTATTCTACCACATAAATGATCGTACTTTTATACTGATAATTAAAGCAATTCGTGCAAAATGATTCCCTAACCATTCCAAAATATCTAAAATGCACAACGTTAATATTCAACTTTTCACTTCTGCCGGCACTCCCGGAGTGCAACCCGTCGTTTTTTTTTGAAATGCTTAGTTGAAGAGTCAAGGTTTAGAAAAGTTCAATTAAGGATGACACGGAATTTTATAATTCAATTCATTCCATACGATCGGAAAAAAAAAACTTTTTTTCTCGATTGACAATAGTGTTACCGACACAGTGGTGTAACTGATCGGGAATAATCAAATAGAATTCCCGTTCGTCAACAGTGTGGACGACAAGGTGTGACTGATCGGGAATATTCGCGTCATACTACTACTTCCTAAGTAGGTACTTACTAAATATGCAGGTCACATCCGTAGTTGTGTACAAGAAATCCGTTACCAAAGAATCTGTATTAAGCACTAAAGATAAGAAAATGGTGCCGATTCTGTTGTTCACAAACTAAACTAAATTTAAGTTCAGTGCCTCTTTTTCTTTCTATTTCATTAAGAAAAGGACAAGATAAATAAAAAATATTCGTCCTGTCAAATTAAGACACCCCAGAGGCAAATTTAGACGTAATTCAAAAATTGGCTACTAAAAATACATCAATTTACGTCAGGCGCTGACTAATTTGGCAGGACTAAACTAATATTTTTATCTTCTGTCCTTTTCTTAATGAAATAGAAAGAAAAAGATGCACTGAACTCAAATTTAGTTTAGTTTGTGAACAAGATAATCGGCGCCATTATTTGAACGAGTCATGGTTCGTATCTGTAACAGCTTTGTCCCCAAATATTCCTAGTCGGCACTTAACAACGACCGTTATTAGACACATTGAATTTTAGAAAAAAAGTTCGGCTCTTCCTCTTTCTAAATCCCGCTGTACCTACCTTATGGTTACCCTATAATAAGATGATTAGATAATACCCATCCAGGCTGCCGACATGTTGGCCCGCGCGGCTCACGCACACGGGAAGGTGTACTCGCACAAGCGCCGCCGCGCCGCCAAGCCTGTGGCTTCTACCTCCACCTCCAACTCTGGATCCACTGAAGAAGCCAGGGACACCTCGCCACAGGTACGTTTTCACTTTTTCAGATAACCTTCTTCACGGAACATCGCTGCAAATATATATATTTCTTAGCTTCTACAACTAACCTGCTATTATTTCTAAACAAGTCTGTAATCTGTTTGTAGGACACGTCAAGCGAATCGCCTCATCATCATCATCACTATGACAAGCCACCTCCTCCAACGCAGTATGTCCCTGTTTTCGCATTGAATGCTCTTGGTAAGTTAATAGTGATTCACTATAAGTTGATGCATGGCTTTTCCCAAAAGATCACACAGTATAACAGTAGACATTGACCCTGTTTAGTAACCTTAAACTTTACTTTTTTGCAGGAAAATACTATGTTCCGCTAAGTGTCGACTATGCGTGCCTTCAAAGACACCTTGGCCCCTACGATGTGCTAGACGCAAGAGCTATTCACCTAGCTGCGCCATTGCATCCTGTGACGATTCACGTGAACTTTCAGCCATGTCTCAACTACCACGTCAAAAGGGAACCGAATGAGCGAGACCAATGGCGGGCTGTGTAAGCCAAAAGACACGTATCCTGAAAATGAGCTGAGGTCGCCATAGCAATATGGCGACCTCAGCTCATTACATCGCTCATTAACACAATAATGGCGCCAACATTTGAACGTGACAGCTAATATTTCTAAAATATTTTATGGCGGCAATCATTGATTAATAATTCATTTTGGAAAGGAGATTACTCCATAAATTTATGTCGGGAGCCTGAATATTTAAAATATCTAAACAACGCCTGACGCCGCAATAAACGGCCTAAACAGAAGATCTCATATATTTTTGTAATCAAAACAACTGAATATTTTTGAGATTATAAAATTTATACCTAAACAGAGTTAACTGCTCATGATCCAAGAGAGTTCAGGAGCAGTAAATTATTAATATGAAGATTACTACATATCTACATAGAAAAAAAAAAAACAGCAAAGTTACATAGTTCAGCTGTTAAAATATTTAATTGAACCTAAAACTTGCATAATCTTCAGCTGTTCTAGTCAAATGCGAGTCAGAGCCATGTGGAAGGTTGCAATGTAAATACTTGCATCATACCATACCTAATCGAAGTGTTTCGTTAAAAATAATTTATTCAGTGGCATATTGATGAAAAGGACATTATTAGTTTTAAGTACCTATTTTAGCTTTGAACACGTTATGCGCATAATTGTAGCTGCGGCATACGATGAAACATTTTGTTTTAAAAACTACCTATGGTGTGGACAATGTTTTCAGTGTTCTTAGTTATGGCTGTGATAAGTAGAGTAGTCCAAGATATAACTGACCGCTGTGGTGCATTATTAACAGAACACGGAGGATGGTTCGACATTTGATACTTGCTATATTAGTACAACAGTACAATATAAAATTAGATAAAAATAAAATAAGTGCTAGCAAGTTGGAAAATCATTCTAGCTTTTATTTTGTGTATGGATGTATTTAATATTGTGCTGCTAAAGTATCAACTGCAGAAACAGCCTTATACCAACTGATGATAAATCCACTCAGAGTTCAGACGTTACTACATACTAAGAAACATTATTTTAAGCTGATTCAAGCTAAATTGTATTTTTAAGACATCTTTTCCCACCAAAATTCCAGTCCTAATGCGCTTTATTCATATGAATACGGAATTCGCATATGGAGCTGCTGAATATTGTTTCGTGTTTTTATTTTTAATTCTTGTATGAAGGTAGGTCGAAATAAAATTAAGGTGTGGTGTTCACTCGTGGACAAGATAAAGACTGAGGTTTTTATTTAGCGGTATGTTTCTATGATTGTTTCAACATTGGATTCTCACTCAAAATATTATAGTATATGTACCGCAGGTTAGAGTTCAATGTGCAAAGTGAAAAATTTTACGTAAAGTTAATTTTAGATACCATATAAAAATAGTCTGTTAAATGTTTAAGTACTTTATATTTTCTAAATACATGTTTAAGAAATAAATGTTAACTATTTTATGGAGTCGCGTGTTTTATTTTATCATCATGGTTGCATGATATTAGGAATAAAGGAAAGGCGGTATATTCAAACGAAGATTTTATGTAATTAATTATCATAACATCTTTTATTCTCTAGTATTATTTTAAATTTTACATGCTTAGTTCAAACATTGAGAAGAAATAATAATATTTAACATCTGGATAATATACAGCTTTTCTATTTACGATCCACTTAACGTTAAAAAATTATATTAATATATATATATTGCAAAATATTCCATTGTTACATCGAATACCTTACATAAAAAACATATCCGACGGGGGAGCGGGACAAGCCGAAGGTGGGTGCGATTACAAGGAGTCGGAAGTATCAATCAACTAGCTTCATAATATGGCAAACGATAGAGTGCGCTTTTTGTTCACCATAACAAAATATAGCCTTCACTTAACATTAACTAATATAATATATACACAGACGCTCCTCTACGGGTTGATATAAGTAAGAATTTTTTATCACAAAGATTTTTCATCTAATATACTACCGAAACATTAAAATGTTGGATTACGTTTTGTTGTAGTATAAATCCTTATATACAACATTATTTTTAGTAGGTATATGCGAAACCCGAAACACGTATCTAGTATTTTTAAGTATACAGTTTTGAAATTTTGTACATAGATTATGTACAAAATTTCAACACTGTATCATGAAATATCACAAAGTTATAAGCTTGTCATGTTACCTGAACGTCCGTACAAAAAGTTGGTTACCACTTAACACGCGCCGCCGGTCGACCGGCTGTGACCTGTATTGTGCGCATATGATTGCGGATATTTACTTAGTGTGGCTCGGTGTCAACTTGTTACCTTTTTTAAATACTTTTGGGACAAAACATAACATGGTGTAAACATTACTGGAATCGATTTAGTTACTTATTCTGAACAAACTATATTCCAGGGCTCGGAAACCGGTTGAAATTCTTAACCGGTTACGGTCATTGACCCCAAACCGAAATCGATTTAGGTTAAGGTTTGCACTTTACCGGTTTTTACCGGTTTTTGCGGGAAACCGGTTTTTCATGAATTTTGGTTTTGAAAGTGAAAATTAACCGGTTAAACACCCCCCGCCCCCTAACTAAGCAAGTCGCAACATGAATCTACCCGCACCATTTAAGTCTCCGGTTGTATTTGACGTTCTCAGATCAAACATTTTTTTTCCTAATGTTTTCTGGGGTACTAAATGTACTAATGTCACTATAACTTGTTGGAAGTGTTAAAAAAGTAGACGAAAAATATTTACGACTTACGGAATTAACCGGTTAATTTGGGTGTCAAAACCGTTTGTGCTTATGTAACCGGTAACCTTTGTCATTTGGGTTACATATGAACAGTTCACTTGTTTAACCGGTTAATGAGGGAACGATATATTTACCGGTATTTCATCGAAATTAAACGCTCTTTTTAAACCGGTTCAGAGCCCTGCTATATTCAGATTTGCAATATACTAAAAACAATGTTGTATATATACGTATATAAATTTGCTGGGCTGCCATAATGTGAGTTTTAAATATACAACTATTTCAAATCCTACGTAAAGGTACTATTTTGTTTACTTATAACGTTGAGAGGAAGAAGAAAGTAGAAGTAGTAGTAGTAGTTGGAAGTATTGTTTTCTATAAAAATGCACATCAAAACGCATTCCAACAGAAAGATATTAAGCAATTAATTTACAGTTTATTAAAACCAGATCGAAATATTTACATAATCTATTCGACACGACCCCGACACTGTCGCTCTAGTCGGCCTGCGAACATTCTGAATATTTCATTCTAATCTACATTTGATTCAATAGAAAAAATCATAAAAAATCTTCCTAGTTCTTTTTATACAATACAAAAATAATAAAATCATGTATTAAATAAAGCTGTTAAAATATATTCTTCTGTGTGTTAATAACTATGTGTATTTGCCTTGAAGGCGTATTATTGCAACGTATTTGACTATAACCTAAGTTTTAAAGATTATGCGTAGAACACTTAAATTTTTAAGTAGTAGCTCTGTGACGACCCGAATTTGGGGGTAAGCGAAGCTTAATGCAACTACATAGAAACTTTCTAAACGGCTGCACGAAATAGGAAATCAAGACATTATAGAACAAGTTAATTGAGACGACTCTTCGATATGTACTTGTTAGCCACACAGCTCACTTGGATTCAATTAAAAATAATAATTTTATCTTTGAAAATAAAACTCATCATCAAAAGTGCATTACGTTGATAAACATCGAGACTGTAATTGACTCGTAATAAGCAGCGAATGTTGCCAGATCATCACATTTTTACAGACCGCAAAAGCACACAATCTAATTATAAAAGAGTTCCAAATAAAACACCAATTTTCTGGAACCCATTATAGAAAATTTGAGCAATAGTTTGGATGAAACGTCAGACACTGGGCATTCATTATAAACGTAGTTTAACTACATAGATTTACCATCATAGATAGCGATATCCACAGATTGATTTACCTAAAAATTGGGCATATTCCACTAATAATAAAGACACCAATCAAATAGTTACCCACTATCAAAATATCAGCGCCTTTTATATAATAGAAAAGCACTAAAAATTATACTACTATATGAACTTTAAAAATATGATCCCTTTCGAAAGCATTATTGCATAGAGGCTAATTATTGCGATCAAAGTCACAGACAAAATCATGGAAGAAATGATTCACTGAAATGCATTGTTGGACATTAACTACAAATATAACACGTAACACTCGTTTGATACTCGCCGAGTAGAAAACACTAGAAATATATTATTTTGTATTGAATTAGACTATATAATCTGTAATAGTGATTTAAGGCAACAATCGAACTTCGTATATTAGACAGCAACTTCGCAGAAGGCACTCCGCCGCTTTTCAGTGCAAATGGTGCTTATCAGTAGAGCTGTAAATTAAAACTAGAATCCCTACGGAAGCCTACCTAAATATAACATACAGAATATTTTGCAAGTGCCTGCACATAGCTTCCTTAGATCACTGGGAGCTTCGGTGATAAACACTATTTTAGCCCGGGGTTATTCACAACATCGATTCGTTGTTATTATAGTAGTATTTACAGTCGGCAGTATATTAACAATTGCAAATATTAGTACATAACATTCAACTTTGTTACTGTAATTATAAACAACTTTCATTACATAATAAAATGGCAGAATGTTATATTACAACAACTTCATTTTGAACTCTGCAATTTAGTTCTTACAAAATAATGTAAGGTGCGGAGCTGTAAAGCTCTAAAGTGCAGAATTTAAAAATGTTAATTTTACAACTTTACACTTGTTAACATTATGCTGTAAACAATGTGTTACAAAGCAAAATAACAACCACCTCAAGAATCGAAATCTCAACGACCATGTCGCTGCTCAATGCAAATTGCCTCCTGCAGACAATGTACACAGTACATATCTCATTAAGACCTACTGTCGTTGATTTGTAACACATTGCAAATTCGGATAAAACGATAACTCATAAACAAATAGCACAAAATACTAACAAGTAATCAGTACTTAATTAGAATCTGTTTTCACTATTTGTTGTGTCAAACCGAACAGGTATTTATTAGTACTAATGTGATTGCAATTTATATCAGTCAATATTCACGACCTCGTTTATCCAATTTGGATGCAAAAGCCACGCTAAGCTAAGTCGTCACCTACGACACCACTTTGCAACTCTGCAATATAAAACAATTTATATTTTTATTATGAACAAAGTTCACGTATAATACTTGAAACATAACCAATAAATATTCACTTTCGAACTCTGCAGAATACAACTGCAGAGTGGTGTCGTGGACAGTTTTAGGACACCATTACCCAGCTGCCTCAACATTCTTCCTTGTGATGATGGATCAAAGAAACAAATCTTTGCACAGTACGCTCCACTTAAATTATAACACAGATTTAACCTCTAGAAATGGCTAATGCGACAATGCGTATATGAATTGAAACGACTCTAAAGTACACGTGAAACCTCTAACACTAACAAGAGACCTAGAACTAGGACGAGCCCTCGGACCCCCTATGTATGCTAGAAAAAACAAATAATAAAAACAACTATAATTTACTTAAACATTATGCGTACAAAAATCCTAGTCATCGTTCCCTAAACGCACTATCGAATTAATCGATAATAAATAAATATATCAATAAGATACATAAACATTGTACATATATAAAAATCTTTCATACCATTATACATATATATACTTTACCGAGTAGGTTCCCTATATTATATTATCTTAACTCTCCTATATACAATATGTACAAAGGGAAATAAAAACAATTTGTACTTGCAGAAAAACCGTGGAAAATAAAAACGTAGAATTGAAACGGAAATATACAATATGCACGCGTCGCATCTAACGTACACTCATAGAAAAGTACCTCTATGCTAGTTATTATATAATACAGGCGACGGGTGATCCGTCTGAGATTTACAAAAATAATGTGTTATTGTGTGCCAGGCCACAGCAGACTACCTGTCGCCCTGCTTCGCACCGCCAGCGCCATCTGCCGGACAAAGCATACCAGCGTTTAGAAATGACAACACTATACTCGTATATAACAGTTTATTCAATATGCCAGCATAATATCTCTATATATTATGTACAAAATTAATATAACTATAGCGGTTTCATAATTTCTATATATTAAACAGTAACATACCATAAAAAACCCTAAGTTTAACCACAAGTATGATTACACAAACCAAATACTTTATCTACAAGCAAGATCCTTTGTTTAAAATACGTAGCAAGATTTGGTTATCACCTAAATCTAATGATACTATTTATTACAATGATTCATACACCCCTTCTTCCCCACTTCAACCCTTTCACTCCTGTTTTATACCCATAAGCTGTACTATACATATTATTATTCCATTGGTTATCGACAGGGTGTCCCACTTGCTCCAAGGTTTTTATATTTTGTCCCCAAGGGTCTTCATGACAGTTAGATGGGGTAGGAGTTGAACCCAAATGGCCCATATGGGTTGGTCTGTCATGTTCCACTGGG
This sequence comes from Eremobia ochroleuca, assembly GCA_949629135.1. Classification (NCBI taxonomy): domain Eukaryota; kingdom Metazoa; phylum Arthropoda; class Insecta; order Lepidoptera; family Noctuidae; genus Eremobia; species Eremobia ochroleuca. The sequence goes on from OX451388.1 coordinate 4,009,439, forward strand.
GCTTCAAATATGTGTTGGGCCATACTGCCAGCACCATGTCTCATTATGTCTTTATGTCTCCAAGTTGGCATACCGGTGTTTTCGGTAGGCGGTCTCGCCTCTTCGTCATCGGGTAAGGCAAGTCCGAACTCCCGTCGTAACCGCGAGCTGAGGTTCTCCCGTTGGCGCTCCGAAGCCGTCGGCTGGGCGTCGAAAACACCTGCACAAACAACAATATGCTTTTAAACAATAGGTCAAATTATAATGTACTGGGTAACATAACGTTTAACATAACGTTTCTATTTTTGGAGGTCGCAGCAATGTGCGTTTATAATTATTAAACACGCGGGCTATGCCTATTCCTATGAAAAAAATATTTTTGATTTTAATAAAACTCCATACTGCAACCACCAATGAAGCTTACTGCGTAAATTATAATTATAAATATTCACACACGCCCATACATTGTAGCGACGAGATGGCCCACACACAATAGGAGTTTGTGGACGATGTGTATAGTTCAGAACTACTTCAAAATATTCCTAAGATTTCATCATTAGTAGATTTACAGCTAACATTTGCATCACAACATAATATGTACTCCAGTAGGTAAAACTACATTCTAAAATTACTAAAAACGAAAACCGTAACCCCATTCTACGATCGTCACGTTTACCGCGATCGTGGGCTAAAAATAACGTGCTGGTGCACTTTACGAACCAATTTACCGCCGTCATAATTATTATAACTGAGTGCAATAAGATGTTGGACCAGTAGATATAATACAGGTGTCGGATTATCTCAGCTCGCTGGCACGTGGGTGTGAAATAAAAAAACCTCGTTTGAATATTAGTTAAGAATTCTGTGCGGCGCAGTATTGTGTTTACACTCGTAGTCAAGGTCGTAGCGGTAATGATTTTAGTCTTTATTGCTCAGCTCCTCACTCGTTTATGCGCCGCGCCGCTAACGTTATTGCTTTGTCTTGATCATTTGAACAGAGCTTCTGTTAGTTTTATTGAGATGCTTGGCTGCTTCAGTTGATGTCCTGTTTATGTGAATATAATTTAAGAAGCAGAACAGAGGCCAACAATGTTTACAATATTACCATAATTCTGTTTGAAGAGGCCTCTCTAATTACGCCGAACTTTTGGTGCGGATCGAACGGCCTTGTAAATAATATTGTCAGCTATATCTTTATTTAACTGTGGAATAAAGCTAAAAAATAATTTGAATGAATCATGGATCTAAACGCTTTATGAATGCAACCTCTCTTCGTGACTTTCACAGCATATGATTGCAACTACAGAACTTTACCACTTCAGATTGCTACTCTCTACAATACGTGCGCACAATTTTATATAGATAAGGCTGCACGCGCAATGTTGCTATGGAAATATTTGACATAACAGCAATGTTTGTGTGAATCGCCGTTATCAATGAATTTAACACAAAAACATATGAATCATCGATAAACTGGGGTCGATTATTGCATAAAGCAGTAGCAACATACAAGAGTATGTATTCATTATATACCTATGTTACCTGCCTATGCATTCAATAGATGGTTCAAAAGATCGTTGGTGTATGTACAGTTAGCAAGCACAAAAGCGGATTTCCTATCCGGTATACGGTACTGGTATTCATAGTTCGGGGTACAATGATGCATAGAAGTATGTACTTAAATTTCTAGAGTATTCCACAACGCAAGAAATGTTGAATATATGCAGCTGCTTATCTTACCTTGAGTTACGAGAAATGAACAGTACCTACTACCCGCGTACTAATAAAATATGCATAATAAACTGAGTACGTAACTCATATTGAATGCACTAGCAACGTACTTACAGCCCATTATATCCTAGATAGACCTACATCATTGTATACTGAGAGGAACTACCACCATACTAGACATAGATGTCTTTATAGTTCACTATAATTAATGGATCGTATCGAACATTGGATATCGTCATAATGACAGTATAATTATCAAGCCGATTCATGATTCCAGTTGGAATAATAAAGGAGGCTGATGCTAATACCTGTTATGTACTATGACACTCATGGTAGGTCATACTATGGTAGTAATCAACATTTTGGAAAGGTACACCTTCAAGAGTTTTAGGCAAAACTCCATACTAAATCGTTCTTTTCCTTACAACATAAGTTAAAACCCAATTTCTGATACACTTCTGTGCTCGATGGTCTACATTTCCTTTCGAAAGCGCATTCACGAGGGAAGCGTAACAAGGCACGACGCTAATCGTCTATGACAGCACGTAACCGGTGCGCGGGCGAATCAACCACTTGAATCAATTGCTAGCATGCTCCACTTGACTATATAATTGTCCACAATGCAGTTCCATAATTATATTGTGACTTGTATTGACTTGATTATAATATTGAGCGGATTTTCTTGTTGCTACTCATGTGTGCGCTTTGTAGTCTTTTTTCATGATCAAGAAAAGTGTATTTATTTATAGTAATTCTAGATGAGGAGCACTGGTCAGACCTTGTTACTATTAATAAATCATTTAACAAGAAGTCAGCATAATTAGTTTTCTTCCATCTCAACTTATCATGTGTATTAAGCAAGTGCTGGTACATTTATTGTCCTTCGAGCCGGATAACCAATTGGGAGTGGATTTGAAGTTGGAATTGGATGATTTTGTTAGCTTACCCTTAGGCAAGTGGTCAGCGACGAGTTCCCGGTGCAGGCGCTGCTCCAGCTCGTCGGCGGCGGCCTGCGCGGCCAGGTCCAGGCGCTGCGGCGACAGCGAGGCGGCGCCCGACGACTCGCTGGACCACTCGGGCGCCGCCTCGCCGCCCGAGCCCGCCTCGCCCGCCTCAGACGACGAGCCCGCGCCCTCCTCTGGGCACCCGCCTTTGTGCCGCTTGCGGTACTCCGTTATAGAGAGCTGCATAACATATTATTTAATAATAAGCGTACATATAACAGTAGTCACTTGTTTTCTACCTAGCCTTTTCCTATGTTGGGGTAGACTTCCAGTCTTACCGGATGCAGCTGAATACCAGTTTTTTACATGGAGCGATTGTGATCTGATCTCCATAATATTGCAGTCGCAAGTCACATAAGAAGTGTATTCGGGACTTTCTGCATTAGTACATGCCTAAACACTGCCATGTTAGTCTGGAGTTATTTTTAAGCTTACAGTCTATTGTTACCCGCATTGCTGCAGAGAAAACGTTTTTTTTTTTTTTAAGAAAACGTTGCCGCGCACTAGGAATTTCTCCTGTATTGTGGGTGCGTTTACAAATATTTAAACTCAGATACACAAACAGCCAGACCCGGAACAACTACTTGTAGGTCATACAAATATTTGTTCCGTGCGGGAATCGAACCCGCGACACGCAGCGCAGCAGTCAATCGCTTAATCACTGCGCCAACCGTGCCGCCATCATCAAACTCCTTTTTGTTTTCACTATTTATTTGGTGCGATACCAGTTCTGGTGTAAACCTACGCCGAGCACAAGTCTTGGCTAAGTTCCAAATTAAAAACTTATCAGTAGTAAAAAACCATACACGTTAGAATAAGTGTGAACAGCTTATTAACGTATTCAATTGACTCGTCGATCCCCGATAACTGTGCTGTAGCATTAGAATAACATCCGTCGCCATATCGGTCGATGCACTGTTTTGAAACACTCGAGATCGTCACTTTGCTAGAGTGGATATTCTATATTATGTATGTATGTACTCTGTGGTGTAGATAACTTGAGTTCGGAAAAGCGCACAAGCGAAAGTCTAACCTCTAACTTTTAGTGATGATAAGAACGATTAAAATAAGTAAATAACTAGATATGAATTATATAATTTCTTACTTAGAAACTCCTCGTTAGCACGAATATCACGTGGACATCATTTTTATTATTATCTAATCTGTGACCTTGATCTGGTTTTACGTGTTCTGACACAACAGTTTTGGCCATTTAATTTGTAGGTAGGTAAATAAAAATTCATTCAGTGTTTTCTGATCTATTAATGGAGACGATTAGCCTTGTAAAACTATCGCGCAGATTGATTTTTGAAGATAATAAGACCTTGCTTGCCCAGTATAACTTGGCGAGAGGCAGTAGGAGACAGATTTGGCCCTACCTAGTGACTTTGGTTTGAGAGAGGTATTAATCTACAAAATAAAGATAGGAACATAAAAGTGCACTCACCTTCCTTCTAACAGGTTTAGGTTTTTCTACAGGCGGAGGGTTCAGTCTGGGGTCGTTGGTCCGCGGGCAGTACGGCTTGGCAAGCGGCTTGGGCGAAGACACCAAGAGGCCCGCCTTGCTGGTACTACTCAGCACCCCCGATAATATCACACTGTTATTTGAGTCCATATTATTCACTCGCGTTAATATTTCCTGGACACTCTTCAGTTCATCCACAGGCGTAATACTGTCCTTGTCAAACAAACTACTATCTAAACTTGTAGTCCTATCTATTGCACTCTTTATTATAGACATGTTTGGTACATTCTCATTGATTGAACTGTCCCTATCCATGTTGAAAGACTGAGACATGTTGCTGAAGATACCGGAGAAGAGTCCCGTTGAACTAAAACGCGACGAGAAAGGTAGAGTTGAGTTCTCCAACACGGACGGCCTGTCGATTGAGAAGGGCTTGTCAATTTTCTCGGGCTTTTCTACTACGGGCGATGCAGGACATGTAGCTATCACCAGCTTCATAGGTTCTTGAGGCAGGGGTATTGTTTCTGGTGGCAGTATTACGGGCATCGGACTCGGCTCTTCGGGCAGGGGTATGTTTTCCGGATTAGGCAAAGGTATTGACTCGACGGGTGGCAAAGGTATGTTCTCAGGAGAAACATGCACTTTGAGGACACATGCACGGTGAACTTCATTAACTTCTTCGTGGATGTCCCCATTGATCTCTATTGGGTTTGACGTGTCGTTTTCAGTCCTCAGCTGAACACTGATCTGATCGTCAACCATGTTGAGATCGAAGTTTAGATTCACTTTCTTTCGTTTCTCTTTGGGCTTCTTGTTTCTGCTTTTTAGTATTTGTATGTTCTCTGTATGGAAGGAGTGTATTTTCTTCTGTATGTCGTCCATCTCGTCACGTTGTGGCGATGAGTTCCCACTCGTGTCAGCTGACTGGCAGCTGTTCAGTTTATCGTTTGGGCTCTCTATTCCTTTCATGTCTATATTACTGTCAACTGATTCCTGTATTTTTGGCTGTGCAGGTATTGTTGTATCTATTTCCATTGGCACCACTTTGTTATAATTACTTTCATCTATTTCAACATTATTATTATTACTTTTGATGTCCTCTGGTTTGGGTATTTCAGGCGGAAGTTCTTCTTCAGGCGTCGGCACTCCTATTATTCTCCTAATGTTCGCACTGTCATGAGGGTTCTTAATGTTCATGTTTAACACATCATTGTCTATATTGCACTGGTCGTCGGATCCCTGGCCGCTGTCCGAGCGAGTTCTATCCCTACCATATATACTATCCATAATATTTCTCACTTTGTATTGCCTCGTCAATGCTTGGGTGTCATCTTTGACCGGCGAGTCTTCTGACGTTAAAATAGGCGAAGTTTCGTCATTACACTGTGTAAATAAAGTTTTTGGGTTAGTAACTTTACTGACAACAATCTCTAATAGACAATTGCAAAGCTACTTACAGGCACAATAGTGTTCTGTTCGCAAGATAGCGATTCTCTCGCTAACCGCCTCTTCTTCAATGGTGTCACCATTTCGTTTGGAGACGATTCTGAAACAAATACATCTAACATTCAACATAGAAAAACATCGTTCAAAGAAATTTGGTAAAACTATTTCTTAATTGAAATTTAAATACAAACCAGCAACAGGCGAGTCACTCTCCTCACTGATGGCTTGTCGCAACCACCTCTTCTTGGCACTGTGTTGCGGTATAATTGGCTGCACCACCTCGGGTACTTCCGCAGGCGGCGTACTCCTAGTTATTCGCTTGGCTTTCTTCGGAGGCTTATTTCGATCTCTGCCGGGAGTTCTAGGAGGAGAAGCCCTAGCATCTTCCTCGTGGTCTAAATCATGTCCACCACTTAAATCACCTATCATCGTCGAAGCGACTCTAACTAAGCTTTCTAGGGACGGCGCGGACACTAAGACAGGTCTGTAAGGGGACCTATAAGGCGACGGCGTCCGTTCAGGCGACCTCCCTATCCATTCTGTTGCCATTGTTTTCTTGGTTTTTGGTAATTTGAAGGCGGATTCCACTGATCCAACAGCTGCTTCGACTAATAGACATGCTGGGCTTGGGTTAAGCATGAGGCTTAACCCAAGATCCTGTAAAAAAAACAAAAAAAAATGTGTCGAAAACTATTATGCAATAAAATTTAATTTTTTTAACAAATGTTACTATTATTTAACAAAACTAGTCAGAAAATTTAATTGGATCAGTAAGAAATGGTCTTTTTCGCATTAGATAAGATACCAGGCAGGACCTCAAACTAATATCAATAATATTTAATGTTTTTTTTATATATAAAAATATTTAAAAATGTATTTAATAAATAAATAAATAACAATATGAAGGACGCTACATACCGGTCGACACGCCTCATGCGGCGGGTCATTGGTGCGGTCCTGGTCGAGGCTGGGCGGTGGCAGGGCACTGTCCCGCCTCACGGGCGCAGCCCTCGGCGGCGTGACGGGCGTGACGGGCGTGAGCGGCGCTTCGTCTCCTGACGTCACCATATCGCTGTCAGCCGAGTTCAGGCGACGCCGATTGGACTGCGATGTCGTACGGGCACGTCCCTTGCGCCTACACACAATTTAATTTAACATAAAAATTTCAAAATTTTTGATGGTGGATGAAACAAATGATGGGAGATTTCTAGAAAATTCTATTATTTACTTTGTAGTTATTAGTATGGTAATATGCATGTACCTAAGTGGCGTATAAAGTGCATAAAGATTATTCAAAGTAGTGATTAGGGTTGATAAGTTAGATTCGCCAATAACCTATCGTTTATCGTCTCGAAAGAGTAACATTTGAGATTAAAAAAATAAAAATACATGCGAAAATCAAGAGGACTATGTCGAGCATCAAGCCGTAATAGAGAATGCATCATCAAAATAAAATGATTGTAAATGTTAATAGCAACAATTTTATGTTATGAAAAAATTACCTACAGTCAAATTATATCATAAAGAAACTTTATTGCTTATTCTCTATAATTTATTACTTATTCTCTCTAATCATGACTGAATCTACCGATTTTTTATCAAGCACCTGCAACAGCATTTTTCTTTTTATTTGTTTTATTGAACACAAAAAGAAATCCCAATATATTTGCCTCCTAATAGTTGTTTAAAATTGGAATTTTGCCAATTATTTAGAAAAAAAAGTTTTCAAGGTGGTAATTACAGCAAGCGAGAAATGTAACTATAGACAATATGAACTTACTTTTTCCTCTTTTTCGAAGTGTTGTGAACCTCTTCGTCGTCGTCCTTATCGTTAGCATTAGGGTGAGGATCAGATTCTCGTCTCTTCTGCCTTTCTTTGACTTCCTGTTTGCGCTGTTCAGCTTTTTCCATGCGTTCAAACGCCTTCATTATAGCTTCCATTTTACGTTCCTCACGTGTCTGTAATTTGGATGCAGGTTTAGAACTTTGTCTAGTTCCAAGGCCGGGAGGCGGTTGAGTTTCGTTTGAGTTTTTCAAACTAACCATTTTCCTCTTTTCTTTATCCTTATCTTTGTTATTATTCTGTATTTTGTCCTGAGAATCGTCTGTTTTGTCGTCCAGCGAGTCTTGGTTCACGCAAGTCGTTCGACTGGATCGTGATGATCTGTCGTGGCATGCTGACTTAGCCATGAACTCTCTTGTCACTGGTCTATCTTCTTCTATTTTCGGTTCCTCTTTAGGTTTTTTCTCTTCTACTTTTTCGGGTTTCTCCTCATCTGAATAAACGGGCTCTTTCTCTTGTTTTATTTCCTTTATTATCTCCTTTACTTCTACTTTTGTGATGATGACAGACTTTGGTTCCTCTGAAACTGGAAGCGGAATAAGCTCAGGGCTTACCTCCTCGAATTTCTCTTCAATGTGCTCTGGTTCAGGTTCGGGTTCAGGTTCTGGTTTACAGAAGTCTGGTTCATCTGGTTCATCTAATTCTTCAGGCTTCATTTCTTCTTTGGCTATCAGATCTATTTCAGGTTTTATATCTTCTATTAGCTCAGGTTTAGGTGGTTCATCAAAGTTCAAGGCCATTACAGCTGTTTTGACAGGTGACAGTGGCGGGTACTCGTGTTTTATTTGTTGAGGCGATTTTTTTTCAGATTTTATTGCGACAATTTGTTGCGCGAATTCTTTGATTGGTGTGGTGACGGGAGGCGCGAGTGGTGGTGAGACTGGAGATGAAGAACTGAAGCATCTGTTCCTACTTCTCTTTTCCCTCGGTGGGTAGTCGACGCTCTTTCTTGACGCTAATGTGTTGAGGCCGTTCACCTTGCAGTGTTTCGGGTTACCGCAAGCGCACGGCTGTTTGCTGCCATCAGCATCGTGACCCACAGTTATTTCAGTGTTTGATTGGACAACTCCAATACTCACTAAATAAACATGTAATGTGCCTTTCACTATACAATGTTGTAATTCGGCATTGGGTTTACACGATCTTCGAACGAACCTCGCTTCGTTCCCGTACGTTCTCGTGTCTATACATATTTGTGTGTTGTCTTTCGGAAGTCTGTAGAAGAATACGAAAGGTCCAGGCTTTTGGCTTCCTGCTCTAGCAGAATTTTGTAGTTGTGGCCTGTGCTGGTTAGACAGCATATACTTGCCACGTAATTCTATTACAGGCGTGTTTTCTTTCAAGTCCTTTGTTGCAATTAGAATCTTTCCACCAGCGTGGGGCACAGTGGTACATAAATGGGCGTTCATGGCATACGCCATGTTAGGAGTATTGCCCAATTTACTGCTGTACTTCATTATCTTAGCCCTCAGCTCTGGGCTGTAATGGTTCGTCACAGCTAATTCGTATGATTCTTGGAAGTGCGATTGATTTGACAATGTGGAGCTATATTTACTCCTGTTCAGCAACATTTCTTTCTTGCGTTTCACTCGTTTTTCTGATAGTTTTCTCTTTGTGCCTTTCCGCACGACCTCTGGTTTCTTCGGTCTCTTGGGTCCTCTTTTGGGTAACACTAATGATGGTTGTGGTAATGGTGGAAGCACTGGGAGGTTGGAGTTATAAGTAGTGACGCATGAGCCACTCGTGTTGGTATACGTGGTGACAGTCAGTAATCGTTTTCTTCTTTGTCCAGGAGGTCGACTGTTTTCTGAAGAGTCTGTATCTGAGGCTCCAAGAGCACTCAGTTCCTCTCTCTTCCTCAGTTGTATGGCACGAGCGTGACGTCGGTCAATGGGCCTTGGCATGCACAGCTCACACATGTACGCGTCGGGTATGTTCTGCCGGTCGATGCCCATACAGTCGACGTGCTGCCACTCGCCACAGCGGTCACAACATATCATGTAACCGTCGTCGTGTGTGAACTCGCAGATGCATCGGGTTTTGCCCTCCTCCTCGCCTTCAGGGGCAGTCTCTGTGTCGCTACCACCTCTGTTAGCATTCCTGTCTCCGTCTAAAGAGGATATGACTGAGGCAGTATCGTCGTCTGGTGGCGGAGGTGGCACCGGCTTGTATGTTACAGGCGCCATTTGTATAGAAGAAACAGGTATAGGTGTTCCAATAACACTGGTAGGCACTGTCGAAGGCATTTCGTAAGAAGCAGTGGACATGATTACAGGTGAATTACGTTTTAAAGGACTCATTGGTGATGTAGTTAATGTAGGTGAAATGATGGTGGGAGGTGGGCCAGTGGACACTGGTGTTGTGGGCGGTGTGGCTGTAGGCTGCTTCTGGGCAGGCTGGGCATACGTGTGGTCCAGCATCACGAAGGCTAAGGGCTGGAAAGAGTACCTCCTTAGTTCTTCTGAAAGGTTTGGTCTCTCCTCCATGCCGATTATGTCATCCTCAGTAAGTAGTGTTGTTTTGTCACCACTGAAACAAAGAAAATTATAACTAAGTACAATATTGATTAAAAAATAAAAAATACAGTATTTAATATTTATAGGTCAAGGGTGCCTTATAAATTAATATTTTCTATTATACGGAATACTCACACAACAATCCTTTTTTGATTTACAGGTTTGACCTCCACTGGTTCCTCTGGCATAGGCGGTAGAGTTGTTATATGATTGATAGGCATGGGACTTGGCTGCAACATCAACTTGGGTTGTGACAGTGACTGCAGTATCTGGGCTGTCAGCTGCTGGTTTGCAGACACTTGTGACACTGTGGATATTGGATTATCTGCAGGCCCATATGTCTGAACATATCGTAAATTAGGAGTAGACCCTGATTGCACATAGTGGGGACCCTTTGGTAAACTCGTACTAATGGTCATTGGTGCAGTTGAAATCAAAACAGGGCCACAAGGAGACTGTAATACTAAACGCTCCCCTTTAGGAGGGATCTTCGACAGAGACAGTGGTTGGCTCTTATGTGTAGGACTACCAACTTTCTGAATAACTTTCGATGCATTAGAGTCCACAACTCCATAACTTGGCTGCTGGCTCTTGTACGTGACGCTGGCGACAGGCCAAGACTTCGCCTCGGACTTGTTAACCGACCCAGTCTGTTGTATTATTTTAATTGGCCTTGACTGATTTTTCTGATTAGAAACTTGTCCAGAGCTCTTAGATCCCTTAAAAGTACTGACAGATTTTCTTCCAGAATGTACAGACATCTTATTAGGTCCAGAGACAACACGAGATAAAATATGGCATTGTGTGTTGCCTGAGGAGGCAGCAACCATGGCATTTAGATTAGCACCATTGTTTACCTTATTCAAAGTTTTATTTAAGTTTGTGCTTTTGGTAAATGTATGACTGTAGGGCACATTCTGGATAGGGCTATTGTTCACAACATTTGGCGATAAGGTGGAGCAGCCAATCAGTGATTGACTCTTCTGGGGTTTAGTGCAAAGAACTGAGTTACTCAGTTTGTAAACATGATTTTGAGTGCCATATACTGGTGCCATTTCTTTCCCAGTTAAGTATTGCTGGTTATAGCTTGGATTCTTCGGAATAGATATATTACTTAAAATCTGAACTTTGGATGTCTTGGGTCGGCTTATGAAGTTAGTCTCTGTAACAATGTTTGCTCTTCTTGTTTGTGTAGTATCATTAACATAACTTTCACTGGTGATAATGATTTGTGACATGCCGGCTTGTGATCTATCATCATCCATCTTAGGATCATTTGTAGCAGCACTGGTTGCAAGTATTGTAGGCAGCCATAAGGTCTGGTTTCCAGATACATCTTGTACATTCTGTATAGATGTAATGTTTCCAACAGCTGCATCAACATTAATTGTAAAGTTCTGAGGCAATTTAGTAACATTTTGAACAATTGCAGTGCTCAGTGGTGCTTGTATGAGGGTTGTGGAGTTATCTACATAATTGCCATCATTTGAATCTTCTGTATCTTGTAATATGGGGTATGCTATGCGCCCAACATTATCTATGGCCTCTTCAAGTCTCACAATGCCAGAGAGGGAGTCCACAGACATATCTGTATCACAGTGTTTCTCAGCAATGTGATATTCAACTTCTTTTTCTAGTTTGTGCACAGATTGAATGATACTTTCAGGGCGTGTGGAATCAGGTTCAAGATCACCTTCAACAGGAGACAAAGACAGGGCCCTCAACACAGGAGTTCTCACACTAGATACATTCATATTCGTTAATTTATGATCCAATACATGTTCGTAAACATTTTCACTGGAGGTGGTCGGCCCGTAATCCTATAACAAGAAACAAAATCAAATTAATCTTTGTGGAATTGAGTTGATGCAGACAATGCATATAATTTAGAATTTGTAATTAAATGTGACACTTTTGCATAATTCGTATGCATAAACATTTTAAATTATACATAAAAACAGTTTGTATGTATAATTTTAAATGTGTGACTTGTTGTCTAAGCACTGACTTTACTAAGGCATACCAGTTATGATAGTGCACTTTCATTACATGAAAAGAAGAGATATGAATACAAGAGTATACCCACTAGGCCTTTTACTTTATAAATAACATACAGTAATAACTGATATGTCCCCATATAATTAATTGATGATATTTTGCAACCTATCAACAGGAATCATGGAATGACAATCATATCAAATGCCCTCATTCATAAAACTTGTGATAACTCCCTCAGAATATTTATTTGAAAACAATCTCACATTACTCACCTAAAAGCTGTAAAATAAAAACTTAACAGGATATTAATGAATACACCTTTCATTTCAAAACTTTATTTAATACAATGTCAAGGTCCTTTAAATGGGTAATTTGGAGTATAATTTGTTTTACTATTTATAAAACGCATCTATGCTGTTTCTCATTGATTAAAAAAAGTTCACACCTCTCACTTATATTTTTATCTCAGAACCAAGTCATCTGTAGGGATAATGAGAAGGTGCAGGCAGGATTTATGAAATTGTGTCAACTTAATAGTGGTAAAGGAAGTAGGAAAACAGTGTAGGAACATCATGTTATTGGTCACAAAATCATAATATTTACAAATATAGTGTTAACTGACTGGCTAAGTGTCTATGTCAGCAGGACTGGTCAGGGACCTTGTTGGTGAATTTTATGTTAGAAAATACATTCTACTCACTTGCCGGGCCGCTGATTCGTATTCTGATGTAGCAGACATGCTGTATATACTATCATCTTGGGTCAAACCCGAGATGACGCCTTGGAGTGCACCTCGGCCCCCAAATTTTATTTCATGTGACTGCAACCGAAAATCTACCCTTTACCCATATATCCACAAATTGAACAGGTATACGTGCGATGTACAACATAATGTTCTTGGTAAAATATTTTTAGTCCACAAATAGGATACGACCGCCGAGGTCATTGTTCCACAAAACTATTTAAAAGTCACTTTATTTTAATCCCTACGAAAAAATATAATGAATAACACTAAAATAATGCATAACAAACGCAACAGCAATGGAATATATGCGAAAAATAAGCGAATAGGTTAATCCACTGCCGCCATTATTGTAGCACGGAAACTGAAATGTCTCAGTAATAAACATCAAAAAAGTAAACACTATCCTCAACCGAGGAATTAAACTGAAATATATGGGTAGTATATTGATATAATCGAAATATTTAACAATGTAACGCCACTAAATCCCCTTAGTAACAAAGACATGAGAAATATAAGTACATACGAAAATGAGGTTTTTATATTTATATCACCTTAGTAAAATAATAATGACTTACGTATAGCGCTATCATGTGTAATTGCGGTTTATAATAAAGAATAAACTAAATATTTATAGAAAATGACAACATCACAATAGTTAAGCAGTATGAAATCCAGATGTAAACACTTTTCTAGAAAATACTGAAGGAAACTTGTACTAACCTGTATATGAGCGAATTTAGAACACCTAGGACGTAGCGAAACGATTTCCATCAAATAATTGCATAGCACGTAATAAATAGGCCTCAAAGTCCGTAACTACGACCAAAACATTCACAAGACTCGAAGATGGCGGCCATTGCATTTTCTTGATACAAAACAACGGGGGTTTCATGAAACATGTCGAACCACTAAGTATTTCCGGTCAAATGAGTGAATTTTTTAAATATATTTTTTCTGAACTGTAAAAACGAAAACATGGGTATGTAACATAAATTATAATTCAATATAAATATTTTATGTTTAATTAACAATTCTTTTATCACAGTAATTATAACATTTTGTTAAAAAAAGTAATTCCTCTTCGAAGTTTTTTGTTTATGGGTAGAGTTAAAAGACAACTTTTTGTAATTTTTTTATTCCATCTGAATAATAGACAAAATGATTCTAATTACGAATGCGTTCTAAAATAAGGACTTACTATGTAGTCTATGGATTCCACATAAAAATGATTTCGTTTTCTCATTTTTCAAAATGATTTTTATTTTTCAAAATGATTTTTAAAAGCCGAAATTAATATAATTCTATTATACTTTCGTGAATATGACCAACATTATTAAAGTCAAGTCTCAGGTTTTGTTTTATGAATGGCCGCTGCCTGACTTGAATAGTTGCCTGGACAATGGTGCTGATGCTGGCACCATGTATGCTTCTCATGTCAAGTACGATCACGATCTGCGATTGTGACTAAATTAGCCGCCTCATATACCCGGGTGGTTTGATAACGAGAACTGGATCTTTAATGCTCTGCTTGGCTTGGATTGAAAATACCTCAGTTTATTTTTTTGACGCACTGGTATGCACTCTGTTGGATTCTCATTGCCAGACCCAACTGATTCCATTGATATTCGGTTTTTGTAAATCAAAGGAAAGCACACACGCAACACGCACGCACACGCACGCGCTCGCGTGTTCGTGAAGCATCCACACGTTTGCGCGTTTGTAGAGGTTTGCAACTTTGCAGTTTGTGGCAAGTGCCAAGCGTGTGAAGTCAGCATAATGAAATCAAAAACTGAAAGCTCACTCGTACGATTGCAGCACTGCTGAGCGACTTTATTCGACAGCGATTCGCAGGCGAATTTAATTCAAAATCTCACGTTCATACACAGGTTTTGACACCGCTTGTGACAAATTAGCTATCAAAATCTGTGTGGGCGTGAGATTTTGAATAATAAGTACAAATACGTGTACAAATACAATAATAGGTAGACATGAGATGTGTGCAAAATACATGGTGCGCAAGTCGCTAAAGTAATGTACGGTTCCGTACAACTACAGGCTAGCGTAACCTTAAGACGAGTTTAGGAAAAGAAAAGCGTCTACCCAATGGTAGGTACTTTAAATTAACCGCCAGGTTAGCCCTCGACTTCTTATTTTTTTTTTTAAATTTGTCTTTTAGTAAAAATATGATTTGCAACCGTAACTACATGTACATACTTACTTACAGAATTATAATTATTAAAATCGACAAGAGAACTCTCTAAGTTCATATTACCCTACTGATTGAGTATTTAATGAAATCGTTACGTTTGAGGCGTCTTAAGAGGATTTGGTTAAAAAGGGAGTGACTACTGAAATGACGATTAATAAAGAAGTATGAAAGAAAAATAGATATTACGCCCAAATAAATTAGGATAAGGGCAGGACATTGGTGATAATGATGGTTAAGTTTAAGACCGATTCCAACTTGAAAGAGTTGTATTGATGATTCTAATGACTGATTTAAAACGGTCAAACCATCGGGACACCATCGCATGGCTTGTACTTCCAGCGCCCAAAGCAGTGTTGATATTGTCAGCCGCAGCCCGCGCACTGTGGCCTAACAAGTACTCATATAATTATAGTGTTCGAACTTTTCATTCGTACATTTGTCTTCAAACTGACTAAACCGATCACGAGGGCGGCTTTATATACCCCCACATCATAAGTACCTAGAATGTTCTACAACATTCTAGAATTTTATCGAAAGCAATTAACTTGAAAGAAGAAATAGTAGAGTAGAAGTAGAGTTTTGTAGTGTCTCATTACATTTGTGCCAACCTAATACATACTTGTTACGATCGTATAAAACTCGTACGCTCATTTAATTCGTTCAATTACATCCAGCACGCTGGATACGCGCACGTACAGCGGGGATGGACCGTGTATAAGAGGCTTTAGGTATTTTATAATATTTATAATATGTGTGTAAGCTGCTTTCATAAATAGTGCACATGGTTTTTCGTCAAGAAATGAGTGGCGTAGGGTGATATCACGAAATTACGAGGGTTCATATACATATTTATGGATACTGCCAAACGTTGTCCGGTGGGTTGTGTTGGGATACCTACGTATTTACCATTTACAATACAATATCGTACAAAAAATTAAACTGCCTTCCATTTTTACGGGGGAATGAACCCATAAAAACCCAAAGAATTTAAAGCCCAATGAAAATCCTTTTTTTCATTGAGCTTATATAGGGTACCTTTTATATGATAAAGTGTTCATAATTCATTGAATTTTGCACTACAGCTGCTTTTTTAGCAGTGGTAGACGTTTCCCTATTTCTTAATTTGTCTTTTAAGTGTGCTACACTTCAAGTCACTTTCATTTTTATCTAGTTTTCATTTAATTTGTGATCGGCACAACAGTGAACACATAGACAACAATGGCGCTTTGTGGACCGATAACAGTGCTGCCTATGACGAGCTTTCGGTTTTTAAGCCCCTTTGTTTTTCCCTTTCAAACGAAAGAAACTAAACCTAAAGGCGCGTGCGCCGTAATATACAAAAAACATGGTGTGCCAAAAGAAAAAAAAAATCATGGGTAACATTAATATTATAATAAACCAAGAAATAATTTCTAGTATTTTTTTTTTTTGTATACGATCAAATTATTTCAATGCGAATCATTATATAATTTCTAAAAAAGTTAAAATAAATTGAAGTTTTATTTCCTTGCTTAGGACTGCTAAAGTCTGCGTGAGTGCATGTCGTATCGTGGAAGTGGAACGGAACAGCGTAGAGTGACTGCTAAATGTCAAGCACACGTTTCTCAATTGAGGTTATGTTGTTGTGGAATTAAATTATATTGAGCAATTTTGTGACCATTATTACTTCTAGTTCATAATGACCGACTTTGTATTAAATGACACAGATTCGGATGTTGATTCAGATGAAGAAGTAAGTACATATTTTTTAATGAAAGTAAAGCTGACTCCGGGAGACGGGAAATATCTAATAATTTCTAAAATTTTATTCCCTTGTGTTTTGTAGTTGCAAGAAGCGTTTGCCAAAGGTTTGTTAAAGCCTGGTCTTAATGAGGAAATAGAAAGGATTGAGAAAAGTTATGTAAATAACATTGCTGATTTAAAAGTGAAACTAAAGGATATTCAGCTAAAATTACCATGGATCGAGACTTTAGATCTTGTGACCGCTGTAGCACCGATGGCACCTGACGTAGCCTTACAGATGCAGGAGACAGCACAGAGAAGAAAGTAAGTAATAACCATTTTTGCTTGTAATATTGTTTTGCAAAATATTTCCTATTGTTGCATATTAGTTGATGTGGTTTAGTACTTTTGAGTTTATTATTGTATTACTTAGCTACTGTACAATTCGGGCAGTAGCTGTCAAGTCACACACATTCATGGTAAACCAAATGAATGTGTATTCAAATTCAGCTTGAGTCTCGAGATCACTTTCCAGGTTAAAACCCAGAACTGGTATGCATGTAAACATGTTGCCTCATCTCCTTTATTGTCACAAATCAAACAAAATAGCTCATATTATAAACGCCAAGCTTGTGGCATTTCTTAAAAGGGGACTTTGTTAAGGTTTTTTCCTCTTGCAGATGGTCACTTTATTAAAAAGTTATATGTAACAAATATGACAATAATTGAATTTCATGTGCTATCCTTTTTTATTTTTGGGTGGGAAATCATCAATCATAACTTCTCCCACTCTGGGTGGAACGGAAGGGCATGTCAGAGTTTTACCGACTAAAACCCATCCATGTTCTGGTTGTCCCTAGTTGCCTGTGCCAGGGGCCACAGTAACTCTTTCGAACAACCCGCAAACCTGGCAGGTTCATATGCTATACTTTTGCCTTCAAATCACACAGTCTGTGTTCCACTATCATAAAATTATAGTAACTAAAATAAATGTTTGTGTAATACAATGTGGTTCCTTGTGTATATGTTCCATAATGTATTTATAATGCACCTTCCTACACTAATTCCATTTTCAAACATTAATATCAATCAAAAGACATTCTTTCATAGAATTGTTGTTTCGTGAATGCCTATGCATTCACCTCCATGTCTCCTCTCCTTCTAGAGCTCCCACTGCTGTGCTTATTTACTGCTGTCCAAAAATAAAACCAATATTTCTAAATCACACTTTTATTTAACAGGAATCTAAAAGAGAATAGCAAAGGCCAACAGAATTATGATCCAACACAAGATCCGGTCCTCAATGAGTTCAAAAGAGAGAACCTTTTACATAGACAAGCACAGGCTGCCGTGTTGGAAGGTATCAAGAAGCTGAAAGATCTTGGAGTAGCTACAAGAAGGTATGATATAATTCATTTGGTATTTTTTTGGCTTTATTATAGTAGAGCTAGCTTGGATTCTTAGGGGGTTAGTACCTTCCATAATCTAAATTTAGCTGGAATAGGGGAATCACTTGACCCTGGTATTATAGAAAATGTTCCTAATCGTGGCCAACAATCCACATCTTCCATAATACAAAAAAATAAAAGAATCCCAGTTCCCAAGATGCAGGACTGTGATCAATATTTATGTCTTTTATAAGGCATTAGTGCATTACAAGGCATCATTGCAATCTTAACACATTTTTCATCCTTCCAGACCGGATGACTACTTTGCGGAGATGGCCAAGTCAGATGACCACATGCAGAAGGTCCGCAAGAATTTGATGGCGAAACAGGCAGCACAGGCTCGCACAGAGAAAGTTAGACAGCTCCGAGATCAGAAGAAGATTGCTAAGAGAGTACAGGTAAAGTTTAAACCTTATGCATTGGTGTAGGCAGAGGTAATCTAATGTAAAATACCCAAAAATTTCAACACAAACATTTGAAATGTGTATGCAACAAGCAGTATGCAGTTTTGAATTAGATTATCTATGCTCCTGCAGTTCCGTTTACTTCACTGCCTTTCTGGTAGGGCAAGAGGAAAGACAGTAAAAAAAAAACGAACATTGTTCTTGTAGGCCAATTCTTTTCAGCCATGCTAATGCATTTCCAGGATTTTCAGTTCCAAAACTACAGTTGCATTAATTGTGCAAATAATGAGTAGTTGGTCATACAATGTTGGAGACAGCTTCAGTAATGTTGTATGAAAATAAGCATTCTATATTTTATAATCAGTAAATAAATGATGAAATAAGAATAAGTATGCAGTTGTGAAAAGTTAATCTATTGTGTCGATACGTGCATTATCGCTACTGTATGACGCTAACGGTCTTATATCACGCGCGTACATAATCAAATATATACTGGATTTGGTTACAAATCTTATTTACGATTAGAAATTTTGTGACATGTAATCCCTATTTAAAAACTGACTACTTTCCAGCTTTCCATACTGGACCGTTGTATGCATTATGTATTGGAATAAATTTTCCATTTCTAGTATGAAGAGAAATTTGTCTATGTAAATCACAGTCCCATACATTGCAATTGAACAGATGAGTGATTACACTCTCATTGGCATATTTAGGCCAGTTTTACCAAGGAGGGAGGGGTATTGGATTACCCAGTAACTTGGTTGTGGAGGTCTGATAGACAGTCGCTCCATATAAAATGCTGGTATTCAGCTGCATCCGGTTAGACTGTAAGCCAATCTCAACATAGTTATTTTTACTAATTAAACATCATATTTTCCAGACCGACGCAAGGCTAAAACAAGCAGCAGACAAGAAAGAAATGTTAGAGCAATTAAAACGTGTACGAAAAGGAAAATCATCAGACCTAGGATTCTTAGATGACAACAAGGGTAGCAACAAAGGAAGTAATAAAGGCAAAGATGGAAAAGGACCACAAAATAAAGTCAACAAAAGGCGAGCAATGAAAGACAAGAAATTTGGCTTTGGCGGTAAAAAGAAAGGCGGAAAACTAAACACAAGGGAATCTTCAAACAATTTCGAAGGTTTTAATGGCGCCGCTCCTCAGAAAAGACAGGGTAATTTCAAAACTAAATCGTTCCAAGTCAATAGTAAGAAGAATTCTAGGCCTGGAAAGTCTCAGAGACCCGGTAAATCTAAGAGGAAGAACAGTGGTAAGAGATAAAGATTAATTTAGATGTTCTAGAATAAATTTTATGCTTATAATAAGGATGTTTGTTTTATTTCGAATACATTTATTTTTTCTTTGCATGTAATATCAGCGAATACCAAAACTTGGACACAATTGATTCATAGACTATGTAATTCATTAAAATTGTTTTACTCAAGATTTCTTATATTTAAACAGATCTGATTCTCTCTGGACATAGTAGAGTAGAACAGCTTTTCCGTATCCCGCATTCAATCATATCTCAGAATTTATTATTAAAAATCTAAAATATGGATTTATTACATTTGGTACCTCTTCTGCCTTAGCCAATCAAGGTTCCTCCTATAACTAACTTCTTAAACTGATTTTTGAAATTGGTCAGCCTAGTGGCGGCCTAGAGTTCGAGAACAATTTCAGCTGCTGAGTTGATGTTATCATTTCGTCGCCGTGCAGTGAAAACCTCATAAAGAAGAATTAATTGTTTTTCTTTTATTTATTTGTTGGGTAGAAAACCCCGTAATGCATATTTAGAACAAACGTGTAAAGCTTTAAATACTTTTAATATATTCTATTGATGATAATGCGATCTTTTGAATAAGTCATTGACGGCCATTTTTGGGCAGTCTTGCAATCATGAGGAAAAGGGGAAACAAACACCACACTGCTGGTATATAAAAATTATATTGTTCTTGTTCTAGCACTTGCGTCCCTTAATTGCCCGTCTAATGCTGCTGTTGTTTGCGCGAACACGCATGATCGGCTTGGTATGTCGACGCGCGAAATTATTATTCTTTGAGGACTGTAGGCACTGCGGACACGATCTTCTCTTTCTGCCTTCAGTATTCATTTACATTACATGAATGCATGCATAATGTTCAGACCGCTCTCGACCAAGTACACAGAATTACTAATATTATTGAAACAACACTAGAGGAGAAGGTGTGCCCCACGGCCGATGTTGCACAGGCTTTTGATGATGTATGGTATTATGGCCTCATATATAAACTAAGATCTATGCTGCCTCTACAATTTTCAGACATCATAGAGTCATCGTACATATCGAACAAATTGTTTAGGATAATACAAAGAAACGCTTATTCGAACCTTAGGCAGCCAAAGTCTGAAATACCACAAGGGAGTGTACTGGGTCCAGTCCTGTATCTACTATACACCTGCGTTATTATAGAAAAAAAATCGATTACAAACCTTTGCTGTCGACACAGCATTCATGGCTGTTGGAAATAATCACAAGGAAGCTGTAGAAAAAGTTCAAGAGTGCATTAATTGTGTCTATGAGTGGACTGCCATATGGCGTGTCAAGCTTAACGAAAGCAAGTCTATCCACATTGACTTCACCAGTAAAAAGCCAAAATACTTCCCTGTATTCATAAATAACTAACAAATACCATAAACGAATACTGCTAAGTACCTCTGCATGACCCTGGACGCAAAACTGCACTGGAAAGAGCATGTCAAAAAGAAAAGAGCCGAATTAGATATTCTAAACAAAAAATGTATTGGCTACTTGGCAGACAGTAGCCATAATCAGCATCGAACAAATTGTTGATATACAACTTTGTTTTTAGTATATAGAAAACCCGAAACACGTGTCTAGTATTTTTATGTAAAGAATCTTTGTACAACATTTCAAAACTGTATCATGAAAAATCACGAAGTCATAAACTTGTTATGTTACCTGATTGTCCATAAAAAAGTTGGTTACCACTTAACACGCGCCGCCGGCCGACCGGCTGTGGCCCTGTTTTGCGCATATGATTGCGGATATGTACTTAGTGTCGCTCGGTGTCCAACTTGTTAGCTTTTTAAAATATTTTTGGGACACAATATAACATGGTGTAAAAATTATTGGAATCGATTCAGTTACTTATTCTGAACAAACTATATTCAGGTTTGCAATATACTAAAAATAATGTTGTATAAACAAGTTTTAAGGCTTGTATGGACTACAGTATTCATTTTATCTTAATTTTATAGTTACTTAGCTATTTATGTTATATTTAAATTACTTATTACATAATACACTACATTGTAATATGAACAAAGTATCACAGACTCTGATACTTTAACTAAATATTAAAACAAAAAAAAAAAAAAAACAGAAGTCAACAGAATAAAGTTGATACAAAAATAAAAAGGAAAAACTGGCCGAGTTCTATCACTGTTTTTATGGGTCCGTAGTCACATATCAACATTCAACACTCGATGGTACAGTTGTCGTGAAATACAGACACAATAGGTAGGAACTTGCAAGGAATCACTTTCACATTATACTGAAAGAAGAAATGAAATAGTTATTATACCCTGGTGTAGTCAGCACAGACTGTTAAAGAGAAAACCATAACAATATGAGATGCAACCCAGTTGATCAGTCTTTTTATTTGATTATGCACGACGAATATGAGTCCCGAGTCTAAATTCACCTTTTTTTATTCTTAAGGGGAAATGGTTTTATAATAAAACATCACACAGCTGCTATATAAAATATATAATATTGTTCTTGTTCGACCACTTGTATCCCTTGTCCTTCTTCTTCTGCAGCTGCTGTTTGTCGATGACGGAGATTTGGAATACCCTATATTCTTTGTAGGTGTACTATGGGTGCACTTCTGTCTAACCCTTTACGGAAGACAGTCGTGAAGTCATGTGCGTTGTTCTTTGAGGATTGTGGGGACTAGGGACATGATCTTCTCTTTCTGCCTTCAGTATTAATCTACAAATAAATAAAACAAAAATAAAAAAGGCTCAGGTCCATTAATGTTTTTATGGGTGAGCATGGTCAGCATAAAAATTGTGAAAAGGCTACGCAGATGATGATGATGATGATGATGATGATGATGATGATGATGATGATGATGATGATGATGATGATGATGATGATCAGCACAGACAGAGGCAACAAAGAGAAACCCATAAAAATAAATGAGATGCAATGCAACCCAGTTGATTTTGTTATTTTGGTTTACGACGATTATGAATAGGTACCAGTATCGAGGCTAAGGGCTAGTTCCTTGAACGAAAATTACTCCAAAAATCCACCCTTTGGTGGATACGCGGAAACGCATGTCCAAGAATCCACCCTAGGCTTATCGAAATAAGCCTAGGGTGGATTCTTGGACATGCGTTTCCGCGTATGTGGGATACGCTTAGGGGGAATAAACGGAATAATAAGTAAAAAAAATATCGCTATTTGTTGAATAATTTATCTATAGACAAACGCAGCAGTTAACGCGCGTTTGAAAATTTGTTTAATTAATTTTGCAATAATTTTCGTTCGACAAACTGGTCATAAATTAAGCTTTTTTTTATCCTCGAGGACAAAATGGATGTACTAGCTACATAATAAAACACCACACAGCTTGATATATAAAACATATAATATAGTTGTTGTTCTACCACTTGCGCCCCTTGCCCTTCTTCTTCTGCTGCTGTTTGCGCGACCACGCGCTGTCGGCTTGTTTGTCGACGCGCGGCGACTTGGCGGCCGAGGCGGCTGCCGCCGGGGTTGGTTGCTGCTTGCTCATGTCGCTGGGGAAGTAATGGGATATTGTTAGAATCATTATTATTGGTGTAATTTATCTATAATATGTACCTATGTATTTAGAAATATATAGGGTGACTGGTAATTAGTGACCGATACTTGAACACATGATTGTACCCATGACAACAAACAACTTTTACTATGGGACCAAACCTGAAATCAGCTGTTCCCTACATTTTGACGACTCATCACAGCTGACTTTTTTCCCGCGATTTCAGGTTTGGTCCCATAGTAAAAGTTGTTTGTTGTCATGAGTAGAATCATGTGTTTAAGTATTGGTCACTAATTACCAGTCACCCTATATATGTATGTTTATCAGTTGTCTCGTACTCATAGCACAAGCTCTGCTTAGTTTGGGACTAGATGGCGCTGTGTGAAAGTTGTGGAATATTATTATTATTATATAATAAAATACTTTTTATTATGTAGCATAATCAGCCCATAACGTTCCCCCACTGGTACACAGCTCAGGCCTCCTCTCTGTGACAGGGCCGTAATCCACCACGCGGGCCCAGTGCGGGTTGGTAGAAGTCATATGCTTCAAATTTTTGGTCCTAGGACATGCCGGTTTCGTTTTTGAGTACAATGGTGATGAAATTATGTTCGGTTCGAGGTTCGACCACGGTATGAATTACAGATATAAATGTAGAATTTTATAGCTAAAAGCTATATTAAAGACAATCTTTGGATGGATTAAAGGGAGAAGGCGAGACGATACTGCAAGTGGTCTGTGGTGTACCATTTACGTATACAATAGATACAATACAAACATACTTAATGCATACACTCCGACAGCATTTTATTATTATTATTATTATTATCAATAAAAAAAAATAGCTTTCAATGTTGAATGTGCGGTATAAACTTCGAGATTGACCTTGAAACTTGAAATAAAAAAATAAATGTTTTTTTTTTTTTTTGTAAAATGCTGCTTATGGAAATTGTAGTCGGTACACACACAGAACACACCGAGAGTTGGATCACATCATGCAGATAGTAAGTACCGATCTACAAAAAACCAACGCACTCTACGTAGCCAATGTTACCAACTTTTTGACGGGATAAACCTTATACTATGGCTTCCAGTCCTTTCACGTTTATTTTAGTTCTGACTTAGCATCACTGTCAAAATCAAAGTGATCTTTATTTTCGTCACAATAAGGTTGCTGTTGGGTTGTTGCCAGTAACTAGTCTGTCAAAATCATAGTGATCTTTATTCACAATGCAATAAGGATGTAGTTGGGTTGCTGCTGTCTGAGGTAAAATAGCCCTTTCCAACCGAGTTAAAGTGATCGTGAGTTTCGACTTTACAAAATTCTGACCAAAAATGTAAACAACTTTAGCGGACGCAACCGGCGTCGATCTATCGTGATTTTATCTAAGAATGAGACAAAAATAGTTTTGCACTGTGCGCGCACGCTTCGTCCTGCCAGTTCGTTGAAAACCGGATGAGAGAAGGCTGCGTTTTTTAATCCCGGCGCCTCCACTCATGATCGTGCGACTAGCAAATTATTCCTAAACCTCACGTATGTGAGGGTCTGACTGCTGAAGACCAGCTTTCATGAGAATTTTTTCAGTATTTTTTACAGGACTTTTGAACACTATCCAAACGATTACTAAGTTTTTACTGATCTATGCGAGATTTTTACTCCCGGTTGCAAGGGGATAACTGAAAGGACTGTACCAACGGCCTTGACAGATAGTCTTATTACATATAATAATGTTTTTATACTTACTATTGATCAGTAGCAGTGGTGGACATGCCCTGGCTGCCCTTGATGACGTCACGCCGCACACCGCGACGTTTCCGATACGCGGTACGCTCGTACTTGGGCAGCCATCTGTGGATAATAAACACAATTAGCATCAGGGATCTTTTGGTTAAAAGCGCAACGGTTACTAACGCAAAATGTTGCCAGGGTTAAACTGAATTCAAAAATCCACCACTAATCACTAATTTAACTATCAGATACAGCCCGATTCAAACTTTATGGCGGCTCTGCCGGTCGATTCTGTAAAAATCTCACCGTGAAATCATAGGTGAAGAATAGTGTTAATCCCTAGCTAAGTTCTCACAGTGAGATTTTTATAGAATAGCACTACTGAATTCTAGTATCGGCGCTGCTCACTGCGCAGTACCGCACCCCTCACCCCCGCGGACACGTGAATTTGTTTCTGCGCAGCGACTCGCCTCATGTTCCGAGCCGCCATAAAGTTTGAATCGGGCCGTACTGCACAATCATCGGGTCTCTATTCTTTCAAACTTTTGAAAAAACCAAACTCTGGCATGTCCGTCAGTGCCTTAGTTTCAAACAATGAGCAAGATCTGACCATAGATAAAATACTAAATGTACAATCTGATGGTGATATTATGCTGTTAAAGAATTACCTCTCTGGATCCGGAGGTTTGGACAGGTCTGCGTTGGGCGGGAGCTTGGTCTTGCGCTTGCGTTTCTGTTTCTTCTTGCCGAGGAGTTCCGAACCAGGCGTTCTGTAATTATAGAAAAAATAAAATTATTTAAATCAGAGAACACCGAGCGAAAAATTAATTGATTTGTCGAAGCAAATTATTAATCCAGGAATAATATTAAAGTAATTTTATTGAAAAAATGATGTGGAAATAAACAGAATTTGCTGTGGAATGTCATAAATGTATGGTAATAGTTACCCAGGCGATTGTTCCTGTTTGCTTTGTACGGTCTTCTTCACAATCTTTGCTCCCATCATCCATTTCGATGATTCCAAAGCGTCTATGTCGATCTTGGTCTGAAAAAGTCACAAAAAATATTAAGACAAATTCTGGGCTGCTATAGATTTTGAAAATAAGCAGTTTCATGTATTGTTTTTCATTTTTGATACTTATTTTATTTATTTATTTTATTTTATATTTATTATATATTTATTTTATTTTATATTTATTTTTATAACAGATATTTTAATTTATTCTAGTGTTTAGTAGCACAATTTCTGATTCGTATATCATATTGCATAAGTATTTGGTGAAAATCGTTAATTTTTTTTTCTCGTACTTAAGACTGCGTCGAGCAAAAAACAGAAAAAGGACAGTTACGATTAAGTTGATATTAACGAAAATAGTTTATTTACACAATTAAAATCTACATATTTATTACCACGGATAATGTGTTTACAATGTTTGCGAGGCAAACATATGAAATATGGTATAGTTTTTTTAATGGACTCATATGAATTTGACCAAAAATCTACAAAAACGCGTGCTGGCATTTAGGAGATTTCATGTATTTTTGCATAGAAATATTCTGTAGATATTAATTCAACCAAATCTAAACTAAGTAATCTTAAAATTTTGCGTGTCATATTTTCATAATATTGTCTAGAAGATTTAATATATTTTTATTAAAAATGCGCTCCGAATTCGCCATACAAAATTACTATGAACGCCCTGTGCCGCCTGCCGACATGCCACGCGCCGCCAAAAATTCAGTCGTCCTCGAGAGCTCAGAGCGTCGTCACGTCACTTTACAGAGCGAGCGCATCGATCGCAAACTCCCGCGTAAGCACACTCTGCTGCATAGAAAAACAAGGTACGTGACATTTTCGATATTTTGAATTTAATTGGCCTACCTTAATAAATTTTATCATGTAAGCAATTTCGTTAATCGAATTTAAATTTTTTATACATATTTACATAAGTTTTATAGCATCGACTTTATTGTTTTAGGAAATATTTAACTATTACGAAAAATGGGAAAGCGAAAGGAGAGGTATTATGAAAAGAAAAGGAACCAATTCAAGAAAAAATCCGCTCTTCAAAATCGGTACGTATCATCTCCTAGTTTAAGATTGATTCTCTGTCTCTTAGAGCTAGATTCACAAATCCTATAAATACATTTAGGACTTATATGTATATACACTTTACTAATGATTATTAAGTTTATATTGTGTCTGCACATCTATTTTACTGACAAAGTTTTCTTGTTTTGTCCTAGGTCAATAGTTTCTAATGATATGGAAGAAGATAAAGAAAATTTTATACTCAACTCAAAAAGTGTCAGAACATATGAAAATGAAGAACAGTTAGACGTAAATGTACAAGTACAGCAACGCGACAAACATTTCAATGTAAGTTTATGATCCAATTTAGCTTTTTATGGGACCTTTCAGATGCATTTATAGTCTTTAAAATCAATGAAAATTTTTGGGAGTTACGTTAAATTGATTTAATATGATAAACTTATGTAATTGTTTTTAACAATTCATTTTTTTTTTTTCAGAAATCGCTAGGAGATTCTAATTTTGAAATAATTATAGAGAATGAAAACGAGAGTCACGAAGACGTTTTTGTGACAAATGGAAACAGAATAGTCGATTTTGCGTATATTTATGAACAGATTCAAAATATTGCAAATCACAACTCGGCCTTCGGTTGTAATTTGAGCTGTTTAAAAATTACTAAAGAGATAAGAAAAGGGTTTCTTTCAACATTTCATTTTATTTGTCAAATGTGCAACATAAAACTTGAAGTCAAAAATTGTAAACTTCCAGAAAATTCCGCAGACCTCAATCTCAATGATCACGCAGTAAGCAGTTTTATGTCTATAGGTACGGGATTTTCTGGTCTCGAACAGGTTGCAGCTTCTCTTGACATACCTAGTATGAGTGATAAATTGTATGCAAAGTGCCATAGTAAGGTCTGTGAGCTATGGGAATTGGCCAAGGAACAAAGCATGGCGGACGCAGCTAAAGAGGAATATGACATAGCTGTGCGCAATGGTGATGTTGATTTACATGGAGTACCCATGATAACTGTGGTAGCTGACGCGTGCTGGTCGAAGAGATCTTATAGGAAAAATTATAACGCTTTATCGGGCGCGGCGGTTATTATAGGTTATAGGACGAAAAAAGTTTTATATATGGCGGTGAAAAATAAGTACTGCATGGTTTGTGCTAGAGCGGAAAATAAAAAAGAGACGATACCGGAGCACGTTTGTTTCAAAAATTATGAAGGCTCCTCTAGTGGCATGGAAGCTGCAGCACTCGTTGAAGGATTTAAATCTTCACAGCAAACTCACGGACTAATTTATTCTAGACTGATAGCCGACGGTGATTCAAGCACTCATCGAAATATAGAAAAATCAAAACCGTATGGAAACTTATTAGTGGAGAAAATTGAGTGCACTAATCACTTATTGCGAAATTATTGCAC
>OX451388.1:4038162-4134453 GCA_949629135.1 Eremobia ochroleuca
CAGCCAAATCATCAGTACGTGCCTGGTTAGAATAAATAGCAAGTATAGCCTGGTTGTAGGTGATAGAGGCGCGCTGTCTTGAGTTCAGTTTGTGTTCCAATCCGTCCGCCGTCGCCGCCTTCATGCGCTTGCGGGAATCGAACACGTTCGTGTCCCTGGAAAATGAGAAAAAAGATGGAAATTATATGCTTCTATTTAAACTGCCTTATTTGATGATAATTACAACATAAAATGTTTTATTGATTAGATCCTTATCAGCAACAAAGTTTATCAGTGAAATAGGGAGGATTTTGTTGAAAGTATTTTTTAAATCTGACAAAACCAGTTACTCCTAAAAATCAAATAAAATATCGATCAATTTAATATCGATTTCTTGTGTACAGTTCACCCGTTCCTTGTATATACGTTTTTCCTAGCATTACCTTTAAATTGGCATAGTCGACTTCTATTTACTTTACCATCAAAAGGTTGAATATCACTTGCACTGCAGAAAAACAAGCTATTTTAACTTTACTGAAGTTTCAGTTTACTGGGAGTTGTTGTCAGAACTGGTAAAGCATTTACGAGGCCGAATTACTTTCGGGTTGTTATAAAAAGCTAATGTAAATTGTAAATTAAAAAGTTACCTGTTAATAACAACAATATTGTTGCTAGCAATAGCAACAAGCGCTTGGTCGCTCGGCTTGTCCTTCAACACATTCTGGTAGATGGATACTGCTTCCTTTTCCTTGCCCATTTGTTGCAGACAGTATGCCTGTTGCACCCTATTGAGAAGATAGCATCGATTAGAACATAACGCAAGATAATTAGAATTGCTTTGTAGCTTCCAGGGAATTTGATGTACAAAGAAATGAAAAAAATGGTAGGTGTGTCGAAAAACACACGCCGTTCAAAATCAAGTCATTTATTCAAATTAGGCTGAGAATCAGCACTTTTCAAACGGTAAAATTATGTATGACAGTCCCCCTTAACGCCCGCCCTTCACCACTTCCTAGTGCTTTCTCTGGGAAGAAGTGGGGGCAACAAACTCCCTAGCAGCACAGCTGTCTGTTCAGTTCTTTTTCTATAACACACCTTTGTTACATTTGGTGCGTGATTGTGTGCTTGAATATGCAACTTTGATCTAGATTGCCAATGATCAAGATTGTAAATTTTCTTTTTGATCTGCAGCTGTATTTTCTGGTGATATTACAGACCCTCGAGAAATCCTAATGTGTCGGTTCTCTGGTTGTGTTGTTAAGTGTTGGCACTTCACTTTACTGTTCTCAAATCTAGGGATGCAGTTGCCATAGCTTCTTTAATAATAAGTTGAATTTTTAAATTAGATATTATTGTTACCTGATAATAGCAGCTTCCTCCTTCGCCTCTTCCTCAGTCCCTCCATCTTCAATGACACTCTCTGAGCAAGCATGTTCAGCTTTCTTGAGCACAGGTAGCGCTTCGTTGTACTTGCCACGCATGGCGAGTGTGCTGCCAGCATTGTATAAGAGCTCATAAGTTGTATCTTCGAATTGAGGGAGCTCTGATGACTGGAACAGATCATGGTTATTTATGATGGCAAATGTGAAGTGAAGAAAAGTGGTGGTGGACACTTTCACCACCAGTTGTCAAAACTGGTAAAAAAATTACGAGGCCGACTTTACTT
Organism: Eremobia ochroleuca; assembly: GCA_949629135.1. Lineage (NCBI taxonomy): Eukaryota > Metazoa > Arthropoda > Insecta > Lepidoptera > Noctuidae > Eremobia > Eremobia ochroleuca. Next base: position 4,039,808 of record OX451388.1, read on the forward strand.
TCAAGATGAAATAAGTGTTTAGATAGTAGTTGTTATTATAAAAAGAGTAGATAACATAACATCACGCTTTTAATTCCCGAAGGGTTAGTCAGAAGTGATGTTATGTGTGTGTTACTACAATAAATAAGGAAACTCACAGGATTAAGTGCAGCAAGGTTAGCCACAACGGCGGACATATTGGCCTTCCTCTCATCTTCATACTCATCGGTGGTATTCTTCACAATGTCACGGTACAAGTTGTAACAGTCCTGGTACTGTTCCAGACGGTATAGGATTTGAGCCCTGAAAAGGTTTGTATTCAATGTTAATCACCTTTATTAATTAAATAAAAAAAAAAAATAAAAATAAATTAAACATTTGCTATAAAAGGTTATTAATATTACTCGAAAAGGGAATTGAATATTTCTATATAGAGCTTGGCATACCTACTGTTGCACCATTTTTTTTTTTTTTATAATGGCGGCCATATACATCAATCACTGACATCAATGAAAATGGAAATCTAATAGGGCCAAAGCCCGTTAAGAGTCACGTTTCCCAGATATTAATGTTCAATGTTCAAAATCAAAATCAAAAGTCATTTATTCAAACTAGACTGAGAATCAGCACTTTTCGAACATCAAAATTACAAAAGACAGTCCCCCAAAACGCCCGCCCTTCACCACGTCCTAGTGCTTTCGCAGTGTTGATCATGTGACATCCATATTTTAATGAACTTGCGTAAATCTTGTTGCTTAGATGTTTGAATTAATCACTGAAAGTTTAAAGTATTCAAACATCTATGCATCAAGGTGTTCGTAATCTTAGGCAGACGGGAACAAGATAAATTTATTAACTGAGGACATGTCATTTATGAGATATGAGAGGATCTGACTTGGTAAATGGGTTAGAAAATTCGTCAAAGTTGCTTACAGTAACATCTGAAGGCCAGTTCCCATAGTTAAAAATGTTCAAAATCTAGTTGCAATCTCATCTTAGCAACAATCAATGTCAAAAACTTGTGAAAAATGTAGGGAAAGTAGAAGTATTTTTGACAGATTAAGACTGAGATCAGAAGGTGAACATTCTTAAAATTATGAGAATATCCTCTCTGATTTCCTTTACTTTTCTAAGTAAATGCTTATCTAACTACCTTAGTTCCTTTAAAGCTGTAGTCAACTCCGGTGCATTATCAACAGTTTGCAGCGCGTCCTTGGGGCAGTTGAGACGGTACTGAGCGTAAGCCTTCTCAAAGTGCAGATCGGAGGCCAACGCAGCATTCTTGGTGTTGCAGAGCACTGCTAGAGCTTCCTTGAAGTTGTGCAGTTGGATGAGACACACTATCTTGCACTGGAAAGCCTTCTGCTCATTTGGAGCTATTTGAAGGACTAAAATGGTGGAAGGTTTTGGTTATAGTATCTTAAACTATGAAGAATTATATTGATCATCATCTTAACGTAGTCTTCTAAAATTGTTTCATGCATGAGCCTATAATTGTCAATAGAACTTCTACATCTTTATTGTCATTAAAAATTTATTCAGTAGTAGCCAGCGTTTCTTTTTGTTTTACAGCAGCTAAGGAGAGTTGCTAAGGAAGAAATACATTTTAAGTAGGTAGTTAAAGATATTTTGGAATGAACTTAAAGGGTATTTCTACAGTGAAACATCTCAAAACTGTTTTTAAATTCTCACTTACATGACAACAGCTGAAGAGGCCAATTTATGGTTTTAGTAGAAAGTTACACTACATTTATGATAACATATGGATTGATTACATAGTTCGCAAAATTCAAACTACTTATACAGGTCACCTATTACATGTGGTTTGCATAATTAATGAGTATTTAAAAGCACAACCATATAGAAAGGAGGAAGTCAAGACATTAGGTATCAATTGAATTGTTATCTGTCGAATTGTAAGAACTTTAAACCATGACATGAACTTGTGGAAACACCCAAGAATTATTTACAAACATTCCGTTATGAAAATCGATCTGATATCACTTGCAAATCAACATGACACTAAACTTAAGGCAAATTTCAATAATTTGGATGAGAATTAAACAATAAATCTATAGTTATGTGAAGAAATAGGGCTGGAAAGTGTGGTAATCTTATTTCGTCATTTATAAATGAACTGTGCACACTTTTTCGGAAAATATTACAGGGTTAGATTCCTTACCTTTTCCCGATGCTTTTAACGCTCTATCATAGTCACCACTTTGGCAGAATTTATTTAATTCAATAAATGCCTGAACAAGGTTATTCTCCTTGTTGGCTGACATTTTTTTGACAACTTGGCATGACAAACGTCAAATCGTCATCGGGTTGCATTCGGGTTGGCTACTTGGCTGCGTTCAGCTTCACACGCGGTTAAAATAAAACCATGGTACTTGTAACAATCCCTGCGCTTTTGGCTTCGGCTTATATCACGGATTTAAATAATAATTTAATTAAAAACTTCTAACGGTCCTCTGAGAGTTGGTTTCGGCCCCTCGTACGCCTTTCAAAGGTCCGGGATTCCAGGGTCGTAAAAATAATAATACGTGAAATACCTTTTTTTTTTTTTTTTTTGGTAATGTGTTGGAAAATCCTCATGGAGTCCCTCCGCCCTTGGGGAAGGGCGAAGGGGACTGTCAGATTCTTACTGACTAAAAACCAACCCGTGTTCCTCATGTACCCGTGTGTCGGAGGGGCGGGTATCGCCGAAGCATTCGTCGCTACCCCCCGACGGGTATTGGCCCGCCAGAACGTCAGGCGGGCCCCGTCATCCACTGCGGCCGTCACCCCGGCCGCAGGACTCCACTATGAGGCGCGCGCGGAACACGACGCCGCCGCCTCAGGGCCTGCTGCTGGTCGGACGACAAGACGCCCCAAGTCTGCCGTCCGCAGGCCGCGCCCTACGGTGGCCGGAAGTCGGCCACCCTACGACGCCCAGTGCGTCTGCTGCGGGAGGGGAGAGAGGAGGCAGCCTCTCTCTCCCTTTCCGCCGCCTCCTTTGCGAGCATCACGGCCTCGCAAAAGGTGGCGACGGCACTCCACCCTGACTCGCTTCCGACCATGATAGACACAACAGCCGGAAGCGAGAGGTTTCCCGCAACACCTACGGCCGCGACCAAGTCACGGCGCTGCTCGGCCCAGGCTGGGCACTCCGCCAACGTAATCAGCGCCGTATCGTCGCGGCAATCACCACAATGGTGGCACTGGGACGTCGGCTCCCGGTCTATGCGACACAGGTACTTCCCGAAACACCCGTGTCCGGTAAGCACTTGCGTCAGCCGGAAGCTGAGGGCGCCATGGCTCCTATTGAGCCACTCCTCTAGAACGGGCCTTACTGCCGCTATAGCGGCATGCCCCGCCGTGGGTCGCGCTAAGCGCGTCTGCCACTCCGCCACTAGGACCTGGCGGAGCTCTGCCCTGCGTGCCTCAACCTGTCTCTGCCCTGCGTGCCTCAACCTGTCATACGTGAAATACCTCTGCACTCCTCAAGCACCTCAGACCCTCTTGTCACTACGTCACTATGTCGTCGACCGTAGGTTCAATTGCTGTAAGGGACAAAATACCCAAAATGAGTTGAGTATACAGTTTTGTTCAGAATTTTTCGCTCTATCGAATGGTGAATATAAAAAAATTCTAGCTTAAAAAAAATGTCCCTTACTCTAATGATTTTTGGATCCAAATTTAGAATCAGCCCCATAATAACAATGTATCTGAAAAACTATGCAATATAGGAACTTAAAATGGTGTAATTATCGCCGCCAATCCACTTCAAATAAAGTAAGGGTCTTCCCAATCAACGAATTACCATTACATGGTTTATTTTTTAAGAAACAATAATAAAACTGGCCTTACACTAATGTCTTTGTTGTCTCAAAAAATAAATATCATCCATACTTTAAATGGATTGCACGAGTTTTGACATAGTTGTCCCTTACCCCAATTTGCATTGTCATACTTTAAGCAGTGTCAACGTTACACCTATTTGAATCGAATTATTGCACTATTACCATCCTTTTCTATCTCACAACGTCTTTCTGTGTGCAAAAGAGAGGATAGTACCAATGTGAAAGCAGCGCGCGGGCATGAAAAAGTGGTATCAGTGCGAGTTCATCTGTCGTTAAAAACAACAAAAATAATGGCTTTTTGGGAAAACGAAGTGCTCTGGCCCCTTGAAACTTTGTAGTAGGGTAGTAGGTTTCAAGGAGCCAGTGTACTTAATTTAGCTAAAAACCATTATTTTTATAAATAAATGATAGAAGGGTTAATTTACGGACGATAAATATTTTCGAAGTTCATTCGGCACTTTTTAGTTGATTTATCAGAAATTTTTTACAAAGTTTCAAGGGGCCAGAGCACCAAAAAGCCAGTACTTTTGTTATATTTTATAAATAAACAATAGAAGGGGTAGTTTCCGGATGATAAATGTTTTCGAAAATCATTCGACACTCTTTAGTTGATTTATCAGAATTTTTTTACAAAGTTTCAAGGGACCAGAGCACTTAGTTTTGCCAAAAAGCCGTTATTTTTTATAAATAAACAATAGAAGGGGTGGTTTCCACATGAACAATTTTTTCGAAAATTGTTCGGCTCTATGTAGTTGATTTTCCAGAATTTTTTCACATGGTTTCAAGGGGCCAGAGCACTTAATTTTGCTAAAAACCATTATTTTTGTTGTTTTTTATAAAATAAGTAATAGAAGTGGTAGTTTCCGGATGATAAATGTTTTCGAAAATAATTTGGCACTCTTTAGTTGATTTATCAGAAATTTTTTACAAAGTTTCAAGGGGCCAGAGCACTTAATTTTGCTAAAAAACCATTATTTTTTTTGTTTTTTTATAAATAAACAATAGAAGGGGTAGTTGCCGGATGATAAATAGTTTCGAAAATCATTCGGCACTCTTTAGTTGATTTTCCAGAAATTTTTCAAAAAGTTTCAAGGGGCCAGACAACTTAAATTTGCCAAAAAGCCATTATTTTTGTTGTTTTTTATAAAATGTAATCTGATTAAATTGTTCCCTTTTTATTATTTAGATAATCACTCTATATTTTTTTTTCTAATGCAATAATAACAATATGTTACAATGATATGTCTTATTAATCGTAATTAAGGTTTATTATTCAATATATCTTTCATTATTTCGATTTTTTGCATATAAGAAAGTAGTAGAAAAGGCTGCTCCTTTTCTACTTTTGGAATTCAAACGTTTGGAATTTCAGCTACATGTTTGGTCGGGATTGTGCGCGATTTTTGCAGCTACTCTTTTATTTGAATAAGAATTCAAAGTAAGTATAGGTAAAATTGTTACCATTTTTTTAATAATTTGATTTTAATAAGATGTTTATTAAAATCAAATTATTAAAAAAATGGTAACATAAATAAAACAATTATTAATAAAACAATTTTTATACAATAAAATAAAAATTGTTTTATTCAAACTAATACAAAGGAGAATGCCCATTTTGTTAGAAGTTTTGGGCCCCTAAAAAACTTCGCGTGTCACGGTGGTTTTAACTTGGTTTTGTAGACCTGGAATTACCTTTTCATATCCTGAAATCGATTTTCAATTTTTCACCCTAGTTTAAGAGAAATCTTATTTTTTCGGATGCTGAAATTGAGGTTATAAAACCAGTTTTTTTTTTGTTTTAACATATTTGAAATTAAAATAATACTATTGTTTTAGCATTAATATTGATTCCAGAATTTAGAAAACACTACATAACTTCTTCTCTTGCTAGATAAATTATGTAGGTAGGTTAAGTACTTTCGCTTACAAATATCCTTTGCCGTGCCGTGCCGGCAGTCAGCGTTAAGTAGGCTGTGGCCTCACCACTATTGGGTAGTATTGTTAAAAATAAATACTTACCTACAACTAAAGCCTTAGGTTAGAGGAGCACATGGCTAAGTTACAACAACCACACAGATCATTCACAAGCAAAGCTGCCTACGGTTGCTTACTTTAAAACAAAACAACAATGAATGGTAGGAAAAACATTTATTCTTCAAGGAATATATGGTCTAGAAATTGCACTGGGGAACTTATATCATTAAAATGACCCGAGCTTAAATACCACAATATGGTATACCATAGTATGAGTGCAGCACCCTACTGTATGATTTCCCACTAAGCAACTACAATAATAAGCAATGATATTCTCTAAAGAATTTGCCCTATGTTGCTCTCTACTTATTAATAAATATGTGTACTAAATCCTGCTACTCACATGTCTCGATTTAATTGTGGCGCTAACTAGACAATTGTTTTGACCTAATATTAAGGGCAAATCTTCTTCTATTAATTCATTGCTTATTTCTACACAGTAGGTACCATTCGCCTGCACATGCTCCTCATAATAGTATCTTGCCTGTTTTAATTGGTAAGATTCTAAAGCAAATTATTTTTAATTCGATTAATGATAATCTTGGAAAGTTATTTAGATGGGGAGCACTGCTGTTTATGCTTTGGAAAATCGTATGTCTTCTATTTATATGTTCCCTTTGAACAAATTCTGATAAATAATTTACTGTATTTCAACAATTGCTATGTAAATGATATCTGCAGATTCTTGCAGTGAAGGGAATATATAGGGTGACTGGTAATTAGTGACCGATACTTAAACACATGATTCTACTCATCATTACAAACAACTTTTACTATTGGACCAAATCCGAAATCGGGAAATAAAAATCAGCTGTTACCTACATTTTGACGACTCGTACGAACATAAATGTAGGGAACAGCTGATTTTTTTTTTCGTGATTTCAGATTTGGCCCGATAGTAAAAGTTGTTTGTAATGATGAGTAGAATCATGTGTTTAAGTATCGGTCACTAATTACCAGTGACTCTATATACTTTATGATGTAACAACAAAACTTCTTTTGTAGTGCCTCATACTTAAACAAAAATAAAAAAAAAAATGCTAAAATGGATGGATAAATGGTTTTATTATTATTATTATTAAAAGACATTCAGTGTTCGTACAACCAAGGAACAGGCAATGTTGTGAAATTGCCAAAACCCATTTGTACTTTAGTGAATTCATTTTTGAAAATGCTCGAGGTAATTGTTGTTCCTGAGGTGGTAGAACCGGCAGTGGTAGTGGAGGTGGTACAGGAATCACAGCACCTGTGATGTTATCGTCCTTGTTATCAGTCACTGATACAGACTCCACGGTGGGTCTGTTAACTCCACCAACGGCCTGGCTGTGTATTTCTCTCGATGCAGCCTCCCAACAAGCATGGCAAACTTGTTCCAAATGCAAGATCTAAAAATAAGAAAATATTATATTTATACTATTTATTTTTGTTCAATTAGTTCAATCATAGTTATTCTGCCACAATTAAAACACTTACGTGTTAATCAGGTGTCCATCTTAGTATAAAATTCCTTTGAGAACAGTCTTGACTAACCCTATGAGTTCTGCAACTTGCAATTGACATGCCACATGCAAAACATATGTTGAGGTGTCCAAGAGCAGGGGATACAAGGGATAACGTTGTGGTTCATGATGTCCAGTTTTGTAATAATACAAAACATTCGACACAGAATGTCATCGAGGATATCTGAAAAGATAACACAAATAAATCAGTGAAATCTTAAATAGATAATACATACTCATTTATTCATGTGCTTATTGCTATGGTCTAGGTTTTCTCACAGATCACCTTACACTGCCTAAAACGTTAATTTCTGTTAAAGCGGAAATAATAGCGATTTACAGTTGACGATGACCCCTTGATTGACCAAACATAGGCATCCTGTGTTCGTATAAGTCTTGTAAATGACACACTATAAACTTACCGGTGTAGGTGTTACCCAGGATCTCAGGATAAGTATTAGTTCATCAAATTCTTCGATTTGACGTCTACGAAGATTAGGCGCCAAACGTAGGGAGCAACTGACACACCGGCGAGAGAGGGCGGTTTACCCGACCTCTAACAGGTGTAGACGTTTTTCAGGAGTAAACAAGAGTCCAAGGTTCACTTAATAACTATAATAAAGTCAATTTGCTCACTTATCACTAAAACAAGAGTCCAAAGCTCACTTAAAGTAAATAGAGTCAATGTGCTCACTTGTCACTAAAACAGTCCAAAATCACAAAACAAATCCACTGGAGGAACGTAAAAGCTCAACTCGACGGATTCTAATTGTAAAGAACAGAAGTAAATACGGAGGAATAAATTCAGCACGACGCAAAACAAACGGCACGAAACAATTAGATTGATGCATTGATTTGACATATTTATAGATCTGTCTAAAAGTATGACCATGTTAAATATTTTGGTAATCGATTTACCAAATCGATTTGTTATAAATAATGTTATTTACATAAAAAGTTAACCACGATAAACGCTCGATAAATGCTATTTAGGTATTTATGGGAGATTCTAACCTGAGTACTAACCAGAATAATGTATGTGGTACTAACTTTTGTTTTTTAAAGAAACTAATCGACAGGTATGAATGTAGCGGAATATTTCTGACGGTAGGAATTACCATGAAACACATGATAATTATGTGGGATTAGCTTAGGTGATAGCGTTAGCTAGATTACGATGGGAGAAAAGCTATTGTAGCCTATCTCCGGTAATTTTAGGCGGATTAGTAAAATATCGATATTTTCAATCGATTACAATCATTTCATTGACATAGTTTGTCGTCTGGCAACATTCAGGTTAAGTTTTAATGGCGGAACTGACATAAATTCAATAAAATAAATATTAATTTAGTTTTTCAATCCTAGGGTAAAAGAAATGTTGATAAAACAAACTTGACCATGTAAAAATACGACTTGATTTTTGAGAAGTAAATAGTCTTGACACGGCACCAAAACTAAGGGGCCCATTGGTTGGCATTCTCCTTTGCTATTACAATGTACAAACATTGCATGTAAGCGACATACAAAAAAGCACACACACGGTTCTAATACATTTTCATGTCTTTTAAATGATTTCTTATAACGATTTCCAAATTTAAGATATCCGTACGTCAAAAGTGTGTACTTCATTTTCTGCCAAAAATCTCTTTACATTGTATTTTTTTCATAAATTTGTTCAACATGTCCTTTACACTATTTTTTCATTAATAGATTGGATCCAACGTAGAGGTCAATTTAATGTAAGGGACGGGACTACAAGATACTTGGGCAGTAAGGGACATTACTAACAAAATACGTTGTTGTAAGGGACATCTATTTTCTTAAATAGCTAACTCATTTAAATAAATGTTACACATGTAGATAGAGCACTAAAATACAAGTTTATGTGTGAAATCAGACCCGAAAAAGGTTAATAACAAAAAAAGTTATGGGCGATTTAGTCCGAAAAAAAACTTTGTCGGCCTCTCCTGAAAAATCGTATTTTGTCCCTTACAGCAATTGAACCTACGGTCGACGATGTGCTAGCGAGCTTTTCGGGGATGCATTATTGAGTGTGCATGGCATTCTCTGCCATTTTATACGTGTAAATATACAGGGGTGTATATGCACTATGCAAGTAGACTCAAAGGCAATCCTCGGTTGGTGCAGAACTATTGCAGGATTTGAAAACATTGATATTGGACTATAACGTTTGGGTGGCTAAAGTGAACTGGTTATCTAGAACTATGAAAAGACTATGGCCCCTGTCTGACCAATGTTTTATATAGTAATAATAGTCGATTGGTGCCTAATTTCAATAAGAGTGGCTAATGGACCCCAGGGTCCCGAGATAGACAAGACAAGACTTATTACTTTAGCAAACAGATATAGTGCTTGCCAGATACTTTTAACTGCATTCCCGGAAGGGGTAGGTAGAAGAGTAAAGAAGTACTTAGGCACACCTACATGTTAAAGCACTATGAACAGACAACAATACAACTGACAGGAAGTCTGACCATTATAAGCAAGCATAACGTTTTTCAGACGCTGGATTGCAGCGTGACGGACGGATGTGCATGATGCACCAACGTTCTTAAATAATACATTTATATATAGGTAAGTTAGTAGGTATCTAAATTTTTATTTTGCTGAGTGATACTGTAGTTTTTAAGTTAGGCGTTCCCTGATTTCCTTTTACATTGTAATCCAAAAACTTTGTCCAAAATAAACAGAATTTAAAACACATAAACGTCGAACGAACAAAGCGATGACAAAGTAAATTCTGCCGAAAGTTTTATTCAAAAGTATAAAAGAATGTAAAGGAAGCATTGTGCAAGTTGGGGCGCTTACGCGGGCGTCGTGTGTCGAACTCATCAAAGTTAGACTCGCGGAAGTTCCAAGACCAGCCAGTTTGTTGTTAGTTTTTGAACGTCGAAAAATTGAAAATTGTTGCTACAAGTTCTTGGAATGTGAGTCATGACGTGTTTGACATGCTGATGTGATTGGAAACATGATCTGGAACTCAGATCAGAACCTCTTTTAACCTTGGTACCTAATAATCAGTTGAATGTCGTTGATTGCGAGATGGTTAAGAGACCCTGAAGATCAGAAACCCAATGAAATTCGTTAGACGTTAGGTCTAGACGCAGCAGCAGCAATCAATAATGCTGATATTGAGTAAGTTATCCTAAGTAATCATCAGCCTGGGGAATTCAATCTGTCTTGCTGGTTTGTTCTCTATATCTCATTTGGTCACAGAGCCAGAGCCCCACCTATTTCATCTGTGTCCCTGAAAAAGAACCTGAGCAGGTATCCCATAGCCATGATTCTTAAGCTAGATAGTCTACTTAAGTATCTGATTATATACTTACCACAGCTAGGTAGGTACTTAAGTTCTGCTTATGTAGGTACTTAATGAACGTTTCAACTCGGACCCCTAGTTCAGCGGGTGAAATCCAAACACAATCAAAATCATCACACTGTTACATGATCCTAATTAATCAACTCAAGCAAAAACAGTGAGAAAACTTCACTATAATAACGGCTTCAATGTCGCAGTCTCGCTGTCCGAGGATGTCGCAAGATAAACAACGTTAAAGTAACATCTATTGTCGCGTCCGACGACCAACTCGACTTTTAATCGCATTACTGGAAGTTGCCGCGAACTTCAGCGCGAAGTTTCGTATTGCGATCCTGACGAAGTCGGCGCGATTGTGGTTTCTAAAGTAATTTCTATTAGGTGGAAGCTAGTAATGTTTGATCTAGCTGTCTTTAGTTTTGGTTGTGTGTATTGGTGTTTTGTTTTCTCAGCTACTTATCGCTGTGCCATTTTTCACCGAAAGAAATAGCTTCTTGACATCCACATCTATTGAATCATGTTGTCTGGGGTCGCCTGCTTCGTTATACAATTTTGTAGCCCAAAATGAGATGATAGAACTCTTAGCTCTTTCTTTTCCTCAGAGATGACCCAAAGCTTGTCTGATGAAGTGCAGGTATTGGAAACTTGTATAGTGTTCCCGATTAAGATCTTTTAAAGCATGGCTGAAGGAAGATTCTTCTTTCATCACGGGCCTGGAAATTACCTATTCGATGAACAGGCAGACACAACACATGAAGTGGAACTACGTCTCTAAAGATATGAAACAAAAAGTTTACATTTACAACTACCAACTTTGCCCATATGATCTTATTTTGCGCTCACCAAAAATCCATAACCATCCACCTTCCACGCGGAGCATCACTTACTAAATTACTCGACGCATACTCTTGTAGAATTAAATCGTTTCAAGGTGGAAGGGGGCCGTATTTTATCGAAGCCCCTGATAAATTGCGCGAAATTCAATTTAAACGGGTAATGTTTGTGTCCGTATTACAACGTCACTCGACGCCGGCCTATAAACTCTGCCGGTCCACTGAACAATTGAAATACTGTGCCTTCAGGTACCTTGGTCCATAAAAATATTGGAGTAACTGTGCGGGTCATGGAACTGCGTCGTAAAATCTGTTGGAGTAATAGTTGGAGTTTTTGAGATAGTTTAATGATTTGTCGATTGTACCCAGTCAGCCATATCTTGCTGGATTGTCTTCACAAGTGGTTTTCTGTATTGTAAGCCAATCTATAGAAGAGGAAAAGAGGAGTAGGAGGAGGTTTTGAGCATCAATTCCAGCGTTTTTTTCAGCTGACTGACTTTGCTATTTGCGTGCACAAGCTAGCAGGGACATCAAAGCGCAAACTATAACCAATATGAGTTCAGCACGTGATTCTATAAAGCATAAGGCTCAAAATTAATTGGGAAAATTTGGCAGTTTCGGGTAGCTTGATGCGCTGGCGTCTGTACACCATATAAATTACAGACATCATCTGCCTAGCCTTTTCCCAACTATGTTGAGGTCGGCTTCCAGTCTAACTGGATGCAGCCGAGTACCAGTATTTTACATGGAGCGACTGCCTGTCTGACCTCCACAACCCAGTCACTGGGTAACACGAAACCCCTTGGTAAGACTGGTTGTCAGACTTTCGGGCTTCTGACGACCCGTAAGGACTGTCAAAGATTCACGAATGACAGCCGGGACCAACGAATTAAAACGTGCTTTCCGAGGCACGGAGGGGTCTTGGTATGTAAAGATGGTCACCCATCCACGGACCAACCGCGGCAAGCGTAGCTTAACCTGATCGATCGACCCGTGCGGCTGTTATTACTCAGCCACAAGTCCCTTATAAATTACAGACATAAATATAGAAATTTTACAGAGGGTGACCCAATGGGCGGTCTTGCGCTAAGAGCGATCTTTTAAAGACAACCTTTGGATCGATTGAAAAGGGAAAGAGAGGCAAATACTGTAGGTAGTCTGTGGTGTACCATTTACACGATACAATGAATACATACATAAAGTATATTATACTAATCTAAATAAATATATACATATAACAATAGACATGAAACAGGAGTAAAGAAAATATAATGATGCTGTTTAGGGAGAGAGGAAGGGGTTTTTATCATCATTTTAAGAGTGGACAAAGATTGAGCACGCCTTGCCGACACGGGCAAGTCATTCCATAACCGTACTGCTTCAACAGTAAAAGCATCTCTAGTCTCAGGTTTTCCGATGACCTCAGATATCTATTATGTGTGTCATGAAGGAACACGAAACGTTCTTGCTGTTTGATTGAAAAGTGGAATACCTACGCGGTCAAATTAAATGGAACAGCAATTTTTCATCGTTCAGAATGTACTGTTAAATCCATGGTAACAGGTTGTCCATTGATACCCCTGACACCCTTAGACTTACTTTCAATAACGTGATTGATAAATCTTATCCTACACAAAGAGTGTAGCTGATGGTACGGATTTTATAACAAATGGTAATTTGTATTGATGGACATAATAAAACATCGTAAAGAGCCAATTACAGGATCCAATCCTTACATTTGATTGGTTCTGGTGAGTCTTTTATTAATGGGTATCTACCTAGTGCCTTCCATACCTTTCATACCATTCCTTCACATACCGAGACCCCTCCGTGCCTCGGAAAGCACGTTAAGCCGTTGGTCCCGGCTGTCATTCGTAGATCTTTGACAGTCGTTACGGGTAGTCAGAAGCCTGAAAGTCTGACAACCAGTCTTGCCTAGGGGTATCGTATTACCCAGTAACTGGGTTGTGGAGGTCAGATAGGCAGTCGCTCCATGTAAAATACTGGTATTCAGCTGCATCCGGTTAGACTGGAAGCCGACCCCAACATAGTGGGGAAAAACCTAGGCAGATGATGATGACCTAGTGCCTTCCACTACCCTGCTGGCTGCAAGTTCAATACTAAAAGTCTAGCAAAAGCAAGTCGTAACGCAACGAGAAGCAATGCTGCAATTGCTGCACCAGTGTTTCTCGTTATTGTTAATAGATACGAATATGTTACTACTTAATTAAAATTAAGATTTTTTCCTGTAGGTAAAGAAATTCACATGAAAACCGACGTTCAGACAGCTGGGTGGCTAGGCTTGCTGCTTTTTAATACGTAATATATCGATATCAACTGCCGAGAGGCGAGGTTACTTGATATACGTGGTTGACCGTATACAGTTTGTCTCAAAATGGTACAAGCGTAATGAAATACACTTCACTCATTGAACTAATAATAACAACAGCCGCGAATGACAGCTCACTCCACGCTCACTTCACCCAAGCTTTCACGATGAGATGGTTACAGAATCGCACGGCAGAATAAGAATATTTTTTTGGAATTGTCATAGAAAACAATAAAAATGCACATGACCGCACTAGGACGGAATTGGGTGCATAAATGTAGACCGTATTACTTACTATAAAAAATCGATTTCGAAAATCGGGGTGATTACTATAAATTCCTTAATCAGGAAGTTAAAAATAAACTCCATTTACGAAAAATAGAGAATAAGGACCATCTAAATACCTAAAAGCTCAATGTAAACTTCACCGACAAAAAGTATATTTGCATAAACACTTAAGTATTAAAATTACCCTTCATTTACTATACGAGTGCCCCCTGGATAATCTAATGGAGTAATGTATAAAGTTTTGTGGTCTAGTTCGGCTTAAATTTCTTCATGACGCGCTATTAAGGTTTATTTATGTTCTCATAAAAATTGTAACCAAGGGACCTATGTACAACAACTGTCATCCAACTTTATATGTAATTTGTCAATATAAATCCTTCTGCTACCGACTAATTTTCATGCAATACGCAAAGGGATAGCAGATTAGAAAATTCCGTTAGTCTAAAAAAGGTTGACCCATTTGTTACCACGCGGGACACTTTTTTTCCTGACAAATTGCCTGAAAGTAATTTTAAGCCCAAAGACCAGTTATTTATGTACATTACTTTAGCTTTATGTTCGTTCAGCAGCGTGTAGATATTCATTTGTGTCCTCTAACAGATCGTTTGTTTAATGTTTACGAAATGGAAATTGAAGTACCTCAGTATGAGTGATTTCATATTGAAGGAGCTAGTTAAGTATTAATTAAGTCTTGATTTAAGTGCTTAGGGGGTTCCTGATTATGATGCTTATGAAAAATTAATGCTTATTCAAATTATAACGCGGCAAATATAAAATAGGTACTTCAAGCTTGTTGCCAGAGTAACACAGTGAAATTCCAGGAATAGCGATTAAGGTAAGCTTATTACTTCTAAGACTTTATCTTTTTTAAGATAGAAACAGAGACGAGCAACCTTTACAGGCTACATTATAGTACAACCAGCGAGGTAATTACGTAACACACTATCAGGCTTGCATTTTGACAGTACAACAACATTCATTGCGTTGTTAACGTTGTTGAGCAGATACATTTTTCGAACATTATAAAGCAATGGATTAGCAATATCCTTCAAAATGATTCAGATTGTTATTGATAGTGTGTTACGGGAAATAAATGATTATTTTACCTAAGCATCTATAAAATTGTTAGGACATAGACTATTTTGCTATAGCACTCAGCTCGACAAAGTTTCAAAAGGTTCTTCTCTACCTATTCCAAGTTTTATTTCCAATTTCCAAAACGCACCAAAGTAAGTAAGTATTCTGCTCAAAATTCAAGTATTTAATCTCATCTACGACATTTCTCGTCTCATTAAAGTAAATGAAACGACATCGGATGCACGTGGATGATGATTTGACGCAAATTGGACAGGTGTCAGGAATGCCAGCGGCGCGGAGACGAGGCTGCGATCCTTAGATTCTACTCGTCGTTAGTAGTATACTAGACTTAACGAGTTTGGTTCTCGAGGTGGGATAGGGCTGGCATGTGGAATATCAATCTCTAAATATTCAAAAAAAAAGTTGATGCAGTGCTATTCTGTAAAAATCTCACCGTGAGAACATAGGTGAAGTGAGCGGGAAGTGAGCTGTCATTAGGGATTAACACTATTGACACTGCTCACTTCAAGCTCACTTCACTTATGATTTCACGGTGAGATTTTTACAGAATCGACCGGCTGGTCTTAAAAGCATTGATTTTCAAGCAACAATCATGATCACTTAGTTATCAATGTGCTTTTTGAATTAAGTAATGTAGGAAACGTGAAAACGCTCAACGTTTAACGGCTTTAACCCACACCACATGCATATCACTACATAGTATAAAACAAAGTCGCTTCCCTGTCTGTCTGTCCCTATATATGCTTAGATCTTTAAAAGTCTGCAACGGATTTTGATGCGGTTTTTTTTAATAGATAGAGTGATTCAAGAGGAAGGTTTATATGCATAATACATGTATATATAGTAGAGAAACACTGATAATGTTAGAGGTTTCTAATGTGATGTCGTAAATAAACACATTTTTTTGCGCTTACATTGTAAACGCTGGCTGAACCATTCGAGATAGATCAAAATAATGTACTACAGTATTGTACACCTTAAAAAGTTCTACAAAAAAGTCCGCGATGGTATATGTCTATCTCTTAGGGATAACCCACAATAACCATTTTTTATCCTTAACTTTTTACGAGAAATAATGGCTTATTTAAGAAGCAATTTTAGGCAATACAGCATTAATCCTTATCCAATTAAGTACCTTAAAAACATTGTGCATTTCATATAGATCATTATGGCCCTTTACAGCATGTAATTTAAATGAATGATTTCGAAGATATTACAGTTTTAAAATGCGGGCGTTACCGGACGGGCAGTCGGCCGGTGGCTCTTGAAACTACCCAACGGATTTTCAACTTTAATACTGAAGCATAAGGTTCAAAGTTGATTGGGAAATTTTGACAGTTTCGGGTAGCTTGATGTGCTGGCGTCTGTACTACAGTATTGTACACCTTAAAAAGGTCTACAAAAAAATCCACAATGGTATATGTCTATCTCTTAGGGATAACCCACAATAACGATTTTTTATCCTATACTTTTTACGAGAAATAATGGCTCTAAAATTATCAGTGTTTCTCTACTATATTATGCATGTATTATATACATGCATAATATAGTATAAACCTTCCTCTTGAATCACTCATATCTATAAAAAAAAACCGCATCAAAATCCATAGCGTAGTTTTCAAGATCTAAGCATACATAGAGACAGACAGACAGCGGGAAGCGACTTTGTTTTATACTATGTACTGATCAGCATTGCACCCGTGCGAAGCCGGGGCGGGTCGCTAGTTAACTTATAAACGTACGAGCAGTACTAGCGGCACAGATTACAAGCAGGTCAATTCCCGAACTTCAGCCTTTGGCGTTAAACCCGTTCGAGGTTCCCCTGTGTTTGAATTGTGAAACAAACCAATCCGAATTGCCAATGGAGTTACAATATTGTGCATGAGTTTCGTTCATTAAAGCTGATATGTACTTAATAGTAGTGCTGGAACGCAAATGCACAAGCCTGAAGCCAGTGGCTGTTTTGTTAAGAGAGTTGGGATGCACTGGTTATTTTGCCTTGTTGGTTGCCTAATCTGGCAATAGAATTGTTTTCGTGCTTCTGGTATTCAATATTTTGGTTAAAATATTATAGACAGAAAGCTGGCCAACGATCTTATGCGAATTACTTCGTTGATCGAAGTTTTTTTGAAGTGAAAACTTCTTTAGTGGTGTTGTACACTTTTTTTGTAACGGGTAAAAAATGTAAAACTCGCGTCAGGACACGTGACCCTGATCGAAAATTCGTAAGACTGATGGTGAGTACACAGCCGGCGGCGCGGCGTAGGCGAGGAAGTATCCCCCTCTCTTTCTACGGCGCGGCGAAAATGTATGCCTGCGCCTGTTGTTTAGTTTAGGTGGGGCAGAGTGCTTGCGCGAATGTTCGTGTGTGTTTATGTTACAGAAACAAACTTAACTTAAATGAATGAATTAATTAGAATTGTAGTTAGAATGTATTGATAGACTTGAAGGTACATCTCTCGACAATAAATCTGCAATTTGGGAACTACAGATAACTGGTGGAACATATGGCACACCTCCGGTGGACGTAAAAAAATAATAAAATAATGGTTCTGGTAATAATGATGGTGAAAAAGTCGTCGAAATTATGGATGGAAGTTGATTTTTCTGAGAGATAAACTTTTTAATCTAGTATAAATTGTCATGTTTGTGCAAGATAGCGCAATAAATAAATATTGTATTCTACGACATAAATGATAGTACTTTTATACTGATAATTAAAGCAATTCGTGCAAAATGATTCCCTAACCATTCCAAATTATAAAAAATGCACAAAGTTAATATTTAGTTTTCACTTCTGCCGGCACTCCCGGAGTGCAACCCGTCGTTTTTTTTTCTAACTTTGTCTTCCAATTTGAGACGATTTAATATCCCACTGTCGCTGGCGAATTTTTAAAGGCTTCATCTATGGAAAAAGTTGTGTTTCTCTTAGAAAAATCTGCTCCCGCCTCGCTAACCCTATCGAGAATGGGATGTCAGTAAACCACCTCTAGAGTCGAGTCGACAACGATCGCTCGATATTGCCTAATAAAGGCCCAGTCGTATGAGATTTCAATTTGGCGGCTCAACTGGGCTTCATTTTGCGAAGCACGACACGTTTCGAATATTATTAATGGGGTGGAAAGAGAATGTACGAATAAGGGGCGTGAGATAACTTTTGTGTTAACAGAAATGCATGGGCGTGATTGGAAATTTTGGAGTGGTTTCTCACGTTGGCCGTTATTAGCATCTGTTGGACGTTGGTTACGGTTCAGGTTTGGCGGTTGAAGTCAGACTGCAGTAGTGACAAATGCTTTTGGTGTTGGTTAGATGGGTTCCATTTCATCATCAGTAGAAGTGGTCGTGAGGACCTTGCTTATAGTCTTGATTAGCCGGCCCTTAGTCACAAAGGATGCATGTTACGCTGCGATATTGGAGTCTTGTACAATTGTAGATAGGTATCTAATATTATTGAGGATTTTTAAAGGTCATAAAAGGTCACATAATACAAATTGCCTCAATCGTGTACCAATATGTAAAAAAGATAAATCTTATTGTCGAGTCTAAAACGAAGTGCTCACATAGTAAAGCCAAGATAAAGTATTGCTTGGATTTTGATTTAGGTGGACTATTTCAATTTCGGCCAGGCTGACTTTTAACCCTCCATAAAGTATCAAGCTATTTCATTTTTATCCATTTCATTAATACCTTTACGTAAAATTCGATTGCAACTTTACATTTTTTGTATACTAAGTATACAAAAAATGTAAAGTTGCAATCGAATTTTTTAATTTTCAACCTTTGTGTGTGTAATATTTTAAGAATCGTCTCCTAAAGCGCTTTATTTTGATATCCCACAAGTTCATGGTACATGTGTATTTTTGTTTTTCAATAAAGCACTTTTTGAAATCGCGTCGTTTTAATTTTATAAAAACAATTCGATAGACACCTCATTTACTAAAATCTATCCAGCCGTTGGGATGTTTCGAGGGTAGTTATGGGTATGGCCGCACGGGGAGGTGGGACCCGCTGAGGAATAGCGGGTCGAGGCCTGTCGGGGGAGCGGTGAATGCGAATCCCGCACCCCCGGCCATAGGCAGAGGTGGAACACCGCGGAGGTTTTAGCCGGTAAGAGTCCAGCATGCCCCTCTGTCACCCCCACGATGGAGGAAGTCCATGAGGGTTTCCACCGCGTACCAAACAAAAAGGGCTGCCAGCTAACTGGTTGCTTTTCGGTACCTATGTGAAAAAATTCACGGCAGTAGTAAATATAACGAAATTGAAAGGAAAGCACAGCTAAGTAGGCTTTACAAGTTTACGAGTAATAGTCGACCAACTTAAATTTGCAGTTGCAATGTATTATTTACTATGTTAAGTTTGTTCTAGGGATAAATTCATTCCAACAACGGGAACCTTCATTGTGCGTGGTCCGACACGCAGGGTCGGCTTTTTTGGAAATGAGTTTAGAAGATATATGTATATATGTCGGCGCGAGCGTGGGCGTAGCGATAACAGGGCCATCATCATAGTTTCTTGGTACGGGTTCCATTAGGAAGGTGGGTACTCGGGCAACCCAGTAAAACGTAGTTTGAAGCACAAATCACAGTCACGTTTATTCGGTAATTTACAATCACTTTATGAGTAGTAAGAAACAAAGGTTTGTACGGTGAACATGACAGTTCCGATGGTATGCCCACATCCGTCCGGCGTGCGCCTCGCAAGTCGACTGCCGGCCGCTCTCCAATCGGCTCTGTCCACGTGTAGAAAATGGCGCGAAGTTATAGCGCCACCTCACGGCGTTCACTGTACTAACCGATCAACCAATGAGAATTAAGTTCCGGTTTGACCAATATTATGAAATCAACCGGAAGTAGTATTTTGATTATTTTGTCATCTTGATATCGCTTGCGACGACATATATAATAATAATATGCTGTAATTTTTGTCTAATAAAAAAAAAATAACACCATTATTCGAATGAAATCGAACAAATATGAACAACTCAAGAATACAAACCAGCTCATTGAATGAGTCGTGCTTGAAGACAGCACTATTGTCTCGTGCTCACACAAATCCGTCGTTGTGAAGTAGGTAATACATCAAAACGCGACGCGTCAGCCCACGGATTCTAATCAGCAGGAGATAATGAATCCCTACCAGTGCAGTGTGAGGTATGATGTAATTTATGGCTGTAGGTATGTACAGACGCCAGCACATCAAGCTACCCGAAACTGTCAGATTTTCCCAATCAACTTTGAACCTTATACTTTAGCGCTAGAGTTGAAAATCTATTAAAGAAATCTGACAGATTGTAGTAGCTTGATGTGCTGGCGTCTGTACAATGTGTAGGGATGTAGGCTTTTATGTTATGTTTCAGAACGTTGTGTTGAAGTGGGTTTTTTTCGTTGAATATCTGGTCATAAGACATGGCATAAGATAGGTAGGTTTGGAAGGAAAAATGGGAGGCGTTACCCTAGCAGTGGGACAAAAAGGTTAAGAAAAAAAAAAAAAGATTTTTGACACATGAAACGTAATTTAAAAGTTATTTACTTTTGTGACTTTAGTTGGTAGGTAAAGATGTTCAAAGTTATATGTAGGTAACTTACTCTAAAGTTTGTTTAGACAAACTTGAGTACCTAGTTGTTTATGTGTATTTCAGGCTCTTAACATTGACGTGAAATCTTCAGTAACGTCATTGTTCTAGACTTCTGACTTTTGAACAACAAACGGATACATACCTATCTAATTAATACCTACCTGATACTGCTGCATAGGATAAACGATTAGATAGAGAATAGACTACAATGTGAGAGTTCCTTGTTGAGTGTTGTGTGCCAGTCACACCACGCAATATACTGGATGATTTTTTTTTAACGGTTCCATATTTTTACAGGCTGCTCTACTCATGAATAGGAACAACTTTCATTATTCGACCAACTCTGAAATTACGAAAACAAAATCAGCTGTTTAATACAAAAGTTCAATACTTACTTGACCAAAATGTATGAAACAGCTGTTTTCTTTCGTGATCTCAGAGTTGGTTCCATAGTGAAAGTTATTCATATTCATGGGCGGAACACCCTGTAAAAATTTGGAGCCGGCAAAAAAAAAAGCATTCTGTATATAACGTGTAACGTTAAATGCGCAAAACCTCAGACACCCCAACTAACTTTTAATTCAATTGACCTATTTCAGAGAGAAAATAAGTAATTAAAGAAATTGTAAAGGTTTTATGTGCTGTTTTAGTTATACTGGCCATTCTGATCGTTTCTTGCGTCTGCGACGACGCTTTACCGAGGGAGGAGTCGTCACCGGGCCGCTTCGCCGCGCTGACATTGGCTTGCTTGACCTATTAATAAATAGACACGGCAACCTTTTTAACGAAGATTTTTGAAAAATGTGACCTATAATAAAAAGTGGTTCAATTAATTCTGCTCGTTATTCTGATCAAACTATTTTCAGGTTTTGCGCATTTAACGTTACACGTTATATACAATGTGTAACGTGAAAATAGTTAAATGCGCAAAACCTGAAAATAGTTCAGTTAGTTTCAGGTTTTGCGCATTTAACGTTACACGTTGTATTCCTTATTTAGTTTTAATCATGATCTGGCAATTTGAGTAATCTACGCGGCCTACCCAAATGTCCTTTCATTGGTATTGTTCGTCGAATCGTGAGGCTCCTCAAGTTCTGAGTTGCGCTGCACTATTTTTGACAAATGCGTGCACTGACTGGACAGGTCCACGCAATCTGTGTGGTTCTTTACTCAAAAGACTATTTCAGACACCAATCTACATGGTCTTCACATGATCTGACCAAGATTATGTCTGGAATTTAAAAGAGATTGTGACCTCTGAGTTTGTTTCGGCCTTTCTTCTCAGAAATAAATCATTTATCATTTAATAAGGACCTTTCACATTGTATCGAATGGGTTGGTGCAGACATGTCCCAATAAAAAAATATTCCTCCTAGTGCAGGTACTTATAAAATTCTGAACTTTGATGAAGTTTTCATCCTCTTTTAGGGTTAAACAATCCCATCCCCAAACCATTCGCAGCAACGATTTAAAACAGACGTTTTCGCAAACTCAACGAAAAACCTATCGAATATTCGAATAGCGGGCATTAAAGCACAAATCCTCATTGGAATCGAGCCTAACAGTTCAATTACAGAGATGGGCTCAGAGCTAGGTTCTTGATCGCCTACATCTAGATTTGATTCGTTCTAACTAGACATCACAATCCGTTTACCGCATCCGACTATTGAAAAGTTTTCTACAATGAGCTCACATTTTTTATTAGGTAGTTATTCAAAATCAAAATCAAAATCAAAAGTCATTTATTCAAACTAGGCTGAGAATCAGCACTTTTCGAACGTCAAAATTACAAAAGACAGTTATTAGTTAGTTTGGTAGTTATTAGGTAATATTTTGCATGCGTTTGTTGGTGAAATAACGAAGGGCTCACGAGTTCTTCAAATAACTTTCTAATGGAATAAACTACAGTTTAAAAAAAAAAACATGCTTTAATAGCAAATCGAACTAAAAAATCAGAAAATAATTTTTAATTTAAAATTCTAAAATAAAAATAAAGTTATGAAAAGAAAATTAATTTCATTGTAAAAAAGCGTGGGGTCGGTCGTTGATAAGTCTACAACGCTTAAAGAAAATCTGATCGCTTAAAGTGGGGCAAAATCGAGTCCAAACGAGTCAGTTACATACAAACAAACAAACATACAGGTGACTAATAAAAGCGTGTTAATAAAAAGCATGAAAAATTTGCAGTCACGTTTTTGAAAAATAAAATTGCTTCTAGAGGCTAGACAATACACTCAAGGAGACTATTTTTAAGGGAAAAAAATTAGCGGAAATAAAAATAATGTAAAGCTACACATACTTCTTTTAAACTGTATGCAATTTTTCTACGTCTACTGTGGAGGCGGCTCAGTGGGTTAATTTGGACGATATCGGTGGTGCGCGGTGCACGGCGTTCAGTGGGCGATCGCACGGAAAATTGGTCTCCTTCGCCATTTGATTATGTACCAAGATCCCTTGCGAGAATTCAGACGATTCGCCGTGAAAAATAAATTGGACAATATGAGAGTCAGGTGGGGAATTTTTTAAAAGCTGTTTTTCGAATCAAAATTCTGTGCACGAGCCCGTTTTACGCTACAGTGAGTAGACTCGTTTATAGATGATTAAAACATTTATAGTATCGTGAACTATTTTGTTGGTACCCTTGCTTACTTGTAGTTGTAGAGATGCATTGGTATAGTTAATTGGGCACAATATTCATTGTAACTGAACAGAATATGTACTTTACTTTAGTTAATCAGCAATAAAGAAAATATTAAGTCGCTGACAAGCAAGCTATCGCAAAATCAATCCTTTTAGTAAAACAACACTTCTCATATTCATTAAGCATTCATTAATTCAGTGTTAACCGTTAAAACATTGATTCACGCCAAAAGTACAGACGCCAGCACATCTAGCTACTATAATCTGTCAAGTTTCTCTAATAGATTTTCAACTTATCGCTAAAGCATAAGGTTCAAAGATGATTGGGAAAATTTGACAGTTTCGGGTAGTTTGATGTGCTGGCGCCTGTACATCACAGAATCCACTACACATAAAGTTAATAACCAGCCGAAATTCCATTAATTCATCAACTGCCGGATAGTAACGGTACCGAATGTATTTTTAAACTGGGTTTTAATTAAATGAAACGTCGAACCTTTCCGCGCAGTGAGATCCCGTTCAATCAATTACAGGGCATACCATTAGTTCTGCTCACACGCTTTAACTAGGACCTGTGGGATAGATCTTGGCAATCAAGGTTTTAAGTGCTTGTTGCTGTAGTCTACGAATGTTCGTCGTAATAAACAAGAAAGGATTGATTAGTAGAGGTTTTCTTTATCAGGGTGATTTTTCCAACGCCAAATAATTTTATCGGAGGAATAATTTTGACAGTTCTTCCATACAAAAACTGTCAGACGTCAATTTTATTCCGCGAATAAAAATTATCTGTCGATTGAAAAATCAACCCTAAGTCAAGTGACTTCAAAATGCAAGTTTGTTTATAATAATACTAGCTGCCGCCCGAGGCATCGCCCGCGTGGATGTCGGAAAGGAACGTGCTACCGGAACAAAGACCTATGTTGCCTATGCCCTTATAACATCAGCTATCTGCCAGTGAAAGTCGGCCCAGCCGTTTCGGAGATTAGCCGTAACAAACAGGCAGACAGAGAGACAATTTTTTAAACGTTGTTTTTTTGTTATAAGTAGGCCGTACCTTCCATACTTTCAATTGCATTTAGTAAGAAGCATCGTGCATTTTGTTAAGCTAATCGGTGGGAACGTTCAGCGCTTGATTCCCGTTCTCGATTCGCCAAAGTTCGGGAATTCTGTGAGGCCAAACGGTGAGAACGTTTAGCGCTCGATTCCCGTTCGCGCGGTTCGCCAAAGTTCGGTAATTTTGTAAGGCCAAACACTGAGAACGTTCAACGCTTGATTCCCTAGTAAGTTTTGTTCATTGATTATCCTATGCTGAATGGTAAGTAAGTACCTATTTACTTAGTCAAGAAATAATTGAAAAAACATAATAGAAATTAACAAAAATAAAATTTATTACTAACTTATAAAGTATTATTACCTATACGATGAGATATCACAAAAACACATTAATAGTGAGTCAACCTAAAAGTTAATAAACTTAAAACTTGTAAAGGGGAACAATTCCGTCATACATGATTTTTGCGTAACTTTAATCGTTTACGCAGCGTATGCAACGGAAGGTCTCAAAAGGAATAGTTATTCCCTTTTATGCAACATTTTTCATTGATGCTCCGCTCCTATTAATCTTAGCGTGATGTTATATATAGCGTATAGCCTTTCTCAATAAATCGACTATCCAACTCAAAAATGTTTTTTCAATTCGAACCAACAGTTCCTGAGATTAGCGCGTTTAACCAAACAAACAAACAAACAACATTCAGCTTTATAATATTTTTTAGTAAGAAATAATTATTGTCCGTTAAGGGCTGATTTCTCAATAGACGGATAACTTTTATTCGTGGAATAAAATTGACGTCTGACAGAATTTATATGGGAGAACTGTCAAAAATTCAAAATTATTCCTCGGATAAAATTATCTGGCGTTGTAAGAATCAGTCCTTAGTTACCTACTTAACTAATAATACTGTTTATACAAGTGGTAAGTAAATAGATAGACAACTTTATTACAGTTTAAATTAGTGCAATATTTTTCTTTTGTTAATGTAGTTATTTTCTTGGTTTAAGTCTTTATATAACTATATTATGCTGTACATAATCAAAGTTTCCAATTTGAGTTAGAATGATATATCCGCAAACAAATCCTTGCTCATAGAAAGCGCTTTGTCCGTATACGCATCATCCGATGCTTATCTCGTCTTTGTTTCAATTGTTTTTCTTAATGGGAATTACGTAAAACACTATATATGACTATTTATCGTGCCATATTATACACTTATTACCGATTGAAAACCACTTAAGAACGCATAACAATTTCTAAGAAGTTACACTTTTTTTATTGGAAAAATCTCAATCAACAAACAATCCGAACGCAATACAGTGTCAAAATAAACTCAATACTAGCGTTTACCGTACGCCAAGCCCTATCCAATTCCACTTGGTTTCCCAAAATGCACACACAATTTACAAAACAATTGGCGCTAGCGTCGAAATCAAGAGCACGAAACGTCACAATTCCAATGTCGCTCGATCGGAATTGAATTCAAGAGTAAGCGCGCAGCAGTGGACGTCTTTCTGCTGAAATGATGATGACGAAACACAAAGTGAGTGCAAGAGATTAGCCGCGTACCCACCTAGCGCACAGGCTCGCGCGGCAGCCTCGCGAGCCAAATGCCTCGGCTGGTGTGGACGTACCTCGGCCTGCCTCGGGCGCGCGTTTGCTCGACCGAGCACGGCTCGGCCCCGAGCCATCTGTTGTCGGTAAACTTGACGCGCTCAAAGGTGCCTCAGTGAGCGCTGTGCGTTAGGTGGGGACGGTTATGTTTTGGCTCGCGCGCGAAGCTACTTCAAGTTTTGTCTCTTGCCGTGTTTGTCTTCTGTAATTTTGATATCATGGGCAGTCAGGAGGAGTCCATTCGCTTAATACAACTGTACAGCACGTACAATGCGCTTTGGGAGCCCAAAGATCCAAAATATTTAAACAAAAATCAGCAGCTAGGAAAATAGCTGCAGCTGAAAATACACGACTGTCCATTACGAATACTCGCGGACTTATGATGGCTCAGCCTGCCTCGCGAGGCGGCCTCGTGTAAATTGAACAAAACTACTGAGGCTGCCGCGGGAGCCATCGCTCGCGATCCGGACACCGAGGCTGCCGCGCGAGCCTGTGCGTTAGGTGGGTACGCGGCTATTTATGAATCTGGCGGCACGGCACGCTCTGTAGTGTCTCCGCGGCTGCTGATAATGCGATTCACTCGCACTCCATGAAGTTTCAGGCTGGAATGTGTTTTCAAACAGAAAAATACTTGTTTCATTTTTTAAATAGTCTACTCTTGTCGGAGTACTCTATTCTGAGTCGGAAAACTTTTTTCCTATTATTTTATTTCATAACTGCTGTGCTCGCTCCTATTCCGTCTCAACAACAATAGTGAGCTAGCACAAAGCTCCACCTAGGCAACAGACAGGTATCACGGTAAACAATGACTTTTGGAACAGTTAACAGTCGGGTAAGTTTCCCAATTAGCGGTCGCATGATTATGACGAGCACGACCTACTCGTAACGCAACGTGATAAATTGTTTCCACTACAATTGTGTACATGAATTTGGTAACTTGTCTGTCGGGGATGTTTTGGATTTAGATAACAATGAGTAGTTTTGCACTGTGTTCTATTTCAAATTGTATGAAAATGCTAAACGACTACGTTGCACGCGAAAAGCAGCCAAAAGTATTTTGGAACCAAGTTTTTGAGGGTGCTGAAGCCGATAGTGAGGTCAAAATTAAATCCAAGATGGCGCCTGCGATTTTTTTCAAATTTTCGTCATTTTAAAATAGTTGGAGGCGCCATCTGCGATTATAATTTTGAACTTTGTTCCTGCCGGGGGTCTCCCGACTCCACACGATTTTTTGTATGTTTCATTTCGTGCCCGCTCATGCCATCTATCTAATATATGTGTGGTGACATCCATCACCATATCCTTATTTAAATAATGATAAGTACTTATAATACAACGTATAACGTTAAATGCGCAAAACCTGAAAATAGTTTGATCAGAATAACGAGCAGAATTAATTGAACCACTTTTTAATATACGTCACATTTTCAAAAAATCTTCATTAAAAAAGTTGCCGTGTCTATTTATTAATAGGTCAAGCAAGCGAATGTCAGCGCGGCGCAAGAAACGATCAGAATGGCCAGTAAAACTAAAACAGTACATAAAACCTTTACAATTTTTTTAATGACTTATTTTCTCTCTGAAATAGGTCAATTGAATTAAAAATCAGTTGGGTTGTCTGAGGTTTTGCGCATTTAACTTTACATGTTGTATAATTAAAAAAAATGTAAGCCAGCATAGAGACTTTTTTTTCCGTTAGCCTGTATTGTCCCACTGCTGTGCAAAGGCCTCCTACATATTCTTCCACCTTTCCTTGTGCTGTGCCTTCTCCGTCCAATTGGTTTGGAACGAGTCCATATCGTTACGCCAGCGTTTCTTAGGACTGTCACGGTGACGACGCCCATCTTCAGGCACCCACTGTATGACGACTTTGGCCCATCTGCATAGAAACTTAGCCACGCAAAATTTCTTTGTCCTTTCGTCTGGTTTCTCTACCTCAAGAAGTCGTGTGGAGTATGCCCACCCATGTCACCCTGTGGTATATTCATATACCTACTAACAATAAAGCTGAAGAGTTTGTTTGTTTCTTTGAACTCGCTAATTTCTATAGGCCGACCGCTTAACTGAGACCTTGCCTGAGGTAGCAGCGCAGTGATAAATGATAAATGATTTATTTTCTGTAAGTAGGTTTGTACAAACACTTTTACATGTCAATCATATTTTTTTAAACTACATGAGGTCGGCGTTTCCTATCTGACTACTCTGAGAAGAAAGGCCGAAACAAACTCAGAGGTCACAGTCTCTTTTAAAGTCCAGACATAATCTTGGTCAGATAATGTGAAGACCATGTAGATTGGTGTCTAAAATGGTCTATGAATAGTGCGTGAGGGATGTGGTGACGTGATGTGAGAGCTCGGTGATTCGTCAACTTGTGACAACTATCACCCCTCCGCACCGCGCAGCTACCTTTTTTTTTTTTTTTGTTTTGGCGTGGAAAATCCTCATGGATGTCCGCCGCCCTGGGGCGGGCGGCGGGGTCTGTCAGACTCTTACTGACTAAAAACCACCCCGGTGTTCCCTCTCTCACCTACGCCGGGGGTCGCGGGAACGAACGATACTTCCGCAACCCTAGGCTGGTGCTGGCCCGCTCCTGCAGGCCTCCTCGTGTCAGGGGGGGGAGTGAGGTGTTAAACTCCCCCCGCGACGTCTATGAGGGGCGCGCGTGGAACACTACGCGCCGCCGCCTCGGGTCCTGATGTGTGGGGGGCGACGGACGTCCCCAAGTCCGTCGCCCCTGGACCCATTTAGGGGGGCTGGAAGAGGGCGTTGTCCGCCCTCCGCCGACGCCCTGAGCGCCTGCTGCGGGCCGGGTGAGGGGATGAGATCTCCCTCTCCCTTTCCGCAGCCTCCTTCTGCGAGACGACTGTTTCGCATAAGGAAACCACCGCGTCCCAGGACTCTTCGCTGCTGACCATAGACTCGACCACGGCCGGCAGCGATAGGTCACTGCCTACTCCTGAGATGAGGGCACCGCGCCGCTACCTCAGGCAACGTCTCAGTTAAGCGGTCGGCCTATAGAACTACCTGTCAGATTTTAAGTTCTTTCGTTAACCCAATTCTTGAGGAAGATTATAGGCTACTTACGCTAGGACCCCTAGGAGTCGAGCAAAAACAAAATAAGTCAGAATTAATGCTGCGCGAATCGAAGTATGTGATACGACGGAATGGGTCGGGGAGCAAGATATTTCAAGCGAACGGAGTCGCAGGTAGAAGCTAGTCATCACATACATTCCAATCACATCCTGGCCAATCTCATATCCCAGGATAACTTCTGTAATACCTACCTACTTATCCTTACTTCCAAAATTACATATCTCTAAAAAATATAAGTTGGATTCATACAGCCAGCATAGAAACGTAGTCACGCATAGCTTCTTAGTCCTTCTACCTAGTTTCTGAAGTCCAACTAGGTTGTTTACATACAAAATCTTATTCAAGCTCGCTCACTAAGACGTCGTGTGGAGTGCCGAGTACCGGGTTTACCTAATAAAGGACTGCTACTCTGTTCCGGTATGACATTTCCGGATCACATTATAACGTTGAGATTCCGGCTAGCTTGCAAACAAACTCTCATCTCCTGTTTGTAACTAGAGTCCCTTACTATTTGTGGGTACTCGAATTTGCAGTTTATACGTAATATAAGGTGATAAATATGTGAGAGGCATAACAGAAATAAACTAAAAAAACCGGCCAAGCGCGAATCAGATTCGCACACGACGGGTTCCGTACCATTATTTATAAAAAACCGGCCAAGCGCGAGTCGGATTCGCGCACGAAGGGTTCAGCCAGTCAAGGATACAGCCTGGTGACAGACGGACGGACGGACGGACAGCGGAGCGGGAGTAATAGGGTTCCTTTTTACCCTTTGGGTACGGAAAACCAGTACCTCTAAAAACCACTAACTGTGACGCTTTGGAGTCAATACCTACTTGGCAAAAAGCAGAAAAACGGATTACGTTATGGATCATAAAGCTGACATTTTAATTTATCTATAATATGTATGTATTTAGAAATATATATGTATGTTTATCAGTTGTCTAGTACTCATAACACAAGCTCTGCTTAGTTTGGGACTAGATGGCGTTGTGTGAAAGGTGTGGAATATTATTATTTATTTTTTATTTTGGAAATTAGGTCTACGTATACTCGAGCAATGTATGATTTTATACATTTTTTTTTGTATGTATGATTTTATATCTTGATTTTAGAAAATTAATTGAAAAAAAAAAATTGAAAATGTTTATTGAAAAAACTGATTTACATTTAAATATTTGCAAAATAGGGCCTTACACTAGAGGTAGGTAAGAAATAATTGGATTCTACCTGAACTAGGAATAAACCTGTATCTCAGGTATCTCACTCAAGTGCTTATACATAAGTATCATCTAAAATTCCTACAAATAGTAAATAATTTATTTAATTTAATTGAGCAAAATAGTATGCTACTTTTTTGCATCATCGTAAGTTTTGGCAAGCATATTCTATTATGATTTTTGCAATTTTACATTTTTAATAAGGTCGCGTTTACTTTGTCATACAGAATAAATTGCCGTGTCAAAAAAAAATTAATATTGCATGTTTACTTATAACATAAATTGTAAAAAACTAAAATTATCTATACGGATTATAACTAGTAAAAGACAAAATAAGAATAATTATATAACATAAAGTAAAAAAGAAAAAAAGGCTTATAGATAAACATTGGCGGTTTCACGCGACGTCATTATCTGTAATCTATAGAATTGATGTATCTTGTCTTGGCAATTTTCTTTGCGGGGCATTCTTGATGGCCTGTTTTGTGCTTGCTCGGTTTTTTAAATCGCAAGCATGTTGCACAATGTGACGGTTCAGCATGTTTAGTGCACTCATTCACCTGATGACCCGGTTCCCCACAATGTCCACACGTATAGGTAGCCTCCCGACAAGTCTTTGCAGCATGTCCATACTGTTGACATTTAAAGCACCTAGTCACAAGTGTGAAGTCTCTGACTGGGCAGGAAGTCCAATCGAACTCTCGAGGTTGCTTTATAAGGGCCTTTCTTATGCTAGCAGTAACTTCAAGGATGAAGTTGCACGTAGGTCCCTCTTTTTTACCTGACTTGTGACTTAAATTTATAGAGGCCAAAAAAGAGTCACGGAACAAGCTAGGAAGCCTCTCGACTACATTCTGCTCATAGATGCAATCATAAACTTCTTGATCACTTAAACTAGTCACCAGTTAGGTTATTTATCATCAATTATTCTTGTGGGTATTCAACAATACACAACTATATAGGGTGACTGGTAATTAGTGACCGATACTTAAACACATGATTGTACTCATCATTACACACAACTTTTACTATCGGACCGAATCCGAAATCGCGAAAAAAAAAATCAGCTGTTCCCTACATTTATGTTCGTACGAGTCGTCAAAATGTAGGGAACAGCTGATTTTTTTTTCGTCATTTCACTTTTTGTCCCATTATAAAAGTTGTTTGTTGTCAGTAGAATCATGTGTTTAAGTATCGCTCACTAATTACCAGTCACCCTATATAGATATTAAAAGCGGTTCTACTTTCGAATCGCATGGTAGCGGTCCTGGCATTTCACATAACATTACAATGCATAGTCTTTTGTCACTTTAGTGGGGAGTTACCCGAGAATTTGTACAAGTCGAGCGAAGTGTTTGTGCTCAAATTATGCTAGCACTACAAGAAATCTGGATTTATTCAAAGACAAAACAGAGGAGCATTTGAAAGTGTGCTGACAGACGTTCACAATATTATGACGTCCGATGGGGAATCTAATGTAACTAACCGAAGCTAACCTAATAATATGTAGGTATTTAAAGAAAGGGGGAAAATTGATCCTTATCTCCACGTATTGAAGGACTATTTTCTTTTTGCCAAAATATGTCTAACTATATTTTTTTACGAGAGAAAAAACAACAAGGAAAAAATAAGAAAAAGCACACCTTCACCTTCCTAAGAAAAGCTTTACCCGTGGTATTTTGTTTTACTTTCCTTTTCATGGACCCTTATTTTCTCACCAAAATCACGTGGACACAATGACACATACCTGGTCTACTTTTCGGGCAATTTCGGTCCAGGAAAACGGCAAGATATTTTCAAATACGTACCATAACAATGGATTTATATTAATCGGTTTTTCTTAAATAAGTATTCTGGAAATTCGAACGAGGGACAACAAAATAAACAGAAATAGAAAAAGATCATTTGCATTTCTTCCTTCTATTTGTCCATAAAGTCTATCTGTGCTATATAGGCAATGAGTCGGTGGAATTAAAAAAAAACAGCGGTGAACGGACCTTCGTCAGCTGTCACCGGCGTGGACTCCCGTTCGAAATTTAATTTGCCGCCATATTACTTAGAGGAGTTGCCATATACGAGGCTATACCTGAGTTGTGAGGTAGATAATAAATAAATGGTTTGGGTATATTTTTCCCTTTTTACCCCTTTATTCATAAAAGTTGCTTTTTATTCATTTTTCCTTTTTTTTATTTTGTGTATACATAACTATTTCCACTAGATACTAAATTACATGACTAACTGTACAAATAAATACATCGCTGTCATCCGGAAACGTGCTTGGAAGACTGGCAGCATAGTCTTTGACTGTTCATCTATGTATTCGACTGAAAGACTCGTATTATATTTTTTTTTAAATAATTTGTATTCATGACCATAGTCATGAATAAAAATTATAAAAAAAAAATAGCGACTGTTTAACCTCTATGGGTTAAATAGTCGCATAGAAAATAATAGTTTAACCATACATTTTTGACGTTTAAACGTCACTTAACTTTAATCATCGTTTATAAGTAAACCCCTTTTTGGTGAAAGATACTGGAGGGTTTCTTAACAATATTTTGAGGATAAAACTTTTAGGTCTCTACTGATCTAAACTCTAGACAAAAAAATAACTTTGTCGAAGTGGCTTCCGGTCCCTAATTTACCTAAAGCATTCGAATGCAATCAATCATTCAAGACTTGAAAGGTAATTCCATTTCTCCGAATAATTTATTCGATTTGCAAAGTCTATTTATTATTTTTATTTTTTGTTTTTATTTATTTTTTATAACGGTGCCCACACTAGGAATTTCTCCTGTATTGTGGGTGCGTTTACAAACATTTGAACTCATATACACAAACTCGGAAGAACTACTTGTATGTCATACAAATATTTGTTCCGTGCGAGAATCAAATCCGCGAGACGCAGCACAGTAGTCAATCGCTTAACTACTGCGCCAACTGTGCCGTCGTATTAATAGGGCTAACTGACGTTTCGGACACAATATATTTGGACAGTGTCCGAAACGACATATTTTAATGAGATAGAGCAAGAAGCAAGCAAGTGTCCGAATATATTGTGTCCGAAACGTCAGTAAGCCACAATGCATCCCATGACAATTCCACTACGCCACCACTGGAAAGCAAACGTCGGCATTTCGTTTTTTAGTAATTTTGGTTTAAAAACTACACCGATTTTGATGAAACTTCTATGGAACCAATCTGAAAGTATATCCTTTCAAATAAATAAAGAATTTTGCGAATCGGATTATAAATAACGGAGTACTGAGGTATATATATATATAATATTTAACACAAATGAGAACCTCCTCCTTTTCTTGAAGTCGGTTAAAAAGTGAACTTTGAGATTAGAATGGTGAATTAGAATTAGAATGAAATACAATTCACGAGTTCCGACGACCAATTCATGATCAGGGACTGCGGAGGTGCTACGCCGCGCCGTAGCGAACATCGCTGCTACAACGTAGACAACACCCCTGCTGCTACGACAGTATCATACTCGTAGCTCCTGGACATTGTGCTACGGATGTTGTACGAAATAATAATTTGAATCCTCACAACTTTGTAATCTGGACTAGGGGCACCGTAGAAGCCCAGCTTAAAGAGTATAGACGAAGCAGGAATTATGAGGTTATTTTAATTACAACCACATTTTTTACGATAAGGTTTTCAATGAAGTCGTAGGTACTATTCACCAATTTGTGAACCGTTTTTTAATAATATTACTTAATTTTCTAATAAATCTTTTGAATACATTTTTGAATATTTTTCGCAGCACAGAATCTACTCATGAGGTTCCGGAATCATTAATTGAAATGAGGAAAAACGATACGACACTTTACGACTTCCAGGTAGGCTTTACAACTTATACAATCTCAGTACAACCGCTCGCTAAGCGTTAGAGAGTATAACTTCCACTCAGCGCTAATTCGATATATTTCAGCATCCCTAGTACTTCGCCAAAGGTAGAGTAAATTAGGCTATTTATCTACGGTGTAGGTGCCAACGGAGTTAAATTACGTCAACAGCTAATCCCGAACTAAGCCAATCTAGTTGTTTCCAGGAATTTACAAAATACTCAACTCCTTGATTGAATTTGGAATTTTCGAGTGATCTGGGTAACTTGATGTTTAAACACATAAAATTCTGTGAGGGACGCGGGTTAAGCGATGAGCGAGTGATAATAAGGTTCATATTTTAATATATAAGTACATGTTTATTGTACTTTAATAAATATTATAAATTCGAAAGTAGTTCTGTCTGTAGGTATGTTGCCTTTTCACGCTTAAACCACTCAACGGATTTTGATCGAATTTGGCAAGGAGATAGACGGCATACTTTTTGTCCCACATTCTTGTGGTATAATGTCCGACATCCACCCAGGAGTTGCCGCGGGCAGAAGCTAGTTTTAGATGAAACAAATAACAGACGCCAGCACATCAAATTACTCATAAAATTACCTGTCAAATTTCTTTAATAGATTTTCAAATTTATCGTTAAAGCAAAAAATTGATTGGGAAAATTTGACAGCTTCGGGTAGCTTGATGTGCAGGCGTCTGTACATTTCTGCCATGGGTACTGGTAATATTCTTAAAAAGTCAGAATGTGTCTTTTAATAGAATAGAATAGAATATTTTATTTGCGTAAAACATGGTATACAAGGGTGTTAAATACGAATTGAGGCACAAGCATGTTTAGCTTGGATAAAACATAGCATGCAAAATTTTAAAGACAAGTTAAGCAACAACAATCATTTTTCGAATTTGTATGAGTGCAAGTAAAAGTTTAGCCTAGTTTTCGAAAAGATTCGAATTTAGTGTAATGAACAGTTTTTTTTAACACATTTATGTTCTTTTGTTTTCTTTAAGTTATATTTCATTACTGTCTATTATTAACTTAATATTTCAACTAATAATCCTGTCGTCAAATTCAAAAGTCGTTCAAACTACGAGTATTGTACCCAGTGGAGCGAATTTCACGATTTACACACATTGAGTAAAATCGATTAAAACCAGTCTACGGAGCTCATACATTCTACGACTAGCGAAAGTTGTGTTGGCAACTCAGTTGATAGCCCTTTTGGGAGCTGAAGTGTA
Organism: Eremobia ochroleuca; assembly: GCA_949629135.1. Classification (NCBI taxonomy): domain Eukaryota; kingdom Metazoa; phylum Arthropoda; class Insecta; order Lepidoptera; family Noctuidae; genus Eremobia; species Eremobia ochroleuca. Next base: position 4,075,342 of record OX451388.1, read on the forward strand.
TTAAAGTTTAAATCGTGAGTGTTTTTGAGTCTTATTTATGTCTTGGGCTGCCGCCACGAAAAGTTGTACTCCATTGGATCTTCTAAAGTTTAGATAAAGCAAGTTACGCGTCAAGTTAAACAACAGAGTAACAGTTTTAATTGAATCTAAATAATTGCATCAGCAAAATTTTACGAAATCGTAAGGAAATGTGAATAAAATGTGAAAGCACTTTCATTTCCTTTATTTTCAGCCTTTTTTTTTCTGTTTTTTGGGTTTTGGCTTTGTTATTTTGTTAATTAATTTATTTATATACACTTTATTGTACACCACAAAAATAAACAACATAAAACAATACATGAAACACTACAAAATATACAATGGGCGGCCTTATTGCTTTCTGCGATCTTTTCCAGGCAACCTTGGAATGGACAGTGATTTTCCTGGACATAAAATGGGGCTGTCGTTGGTGCAAAATATATTGTGTATACATTACACTAAAACAGATAAACGTTAAATGCGCAAAACCTGAAAATAGTTTGATCAGAATAACGAGCAGAATTGATTGAACCACTTTTTAATATAGGTCACATTTTTACAAAAATCTTCATTAAAAACGTTGCCGTGTCTATTTATTAATAGATCAAGCAACCCAATGTCAGCGCGGCGCAGCGGCCCGGTGACGACTCCTCCCTCGATAAAGCATCGTCGCAGACGCAAGAAACGATCAGAATGGCCAGTAAAACTAAAACAGCACATAAAACCTTTACAATTTTTTTAATGACTTCTTTTCTCTTTTAAATTGGTCAATTGAATTAAAAATCAGTTGAGGTGTCTGAGGTTTTGCGCATTAAACGTTACACGTTGTATACATATCTAAAATTATAGATACATAAATACATACTCACTAAATATACAACGTGTAACGGAAAGGGGGTATCAACCCTGAAGGAGGTGAATGTGCTCATGAAACTCAACAACTTTCCCCAAAGAACATAGGTCGAAATATGAAAAAAAAATTTGGCCCTCCCATAGTAAATCAATCAGCTGGTAGTCAGTTTTGTAAGGGAGGGCCAAATTTTTTTTTCATATTTCGACCTATGTTCTTTGGGGAAAGTTGTTGAGTTTCATGAGCACATTCACCTCCTTCAGGGTTGATACCCCCCTTCCGTTACACCCTGTATAAGCAACGAAAATAAAAGAAGACTGTAGATGACTGCAGTTAGGATAACAAGATCACAACGTTAATGTGTCTTAAATATTTTTCATTTTGCTTTAATTTGTAATTCAACTAACGGTACCTTACATGTCCTTTAATCATTTCTATGCTAGTGCTGTGCACCGCTGTAAGTGCCGTATTCACAATACCTTATACTTTATGTTATTTTTGTTGGTGTATGTTTTAGTAAGTTATTGGAGTTGAATAATAAATAAATAAAACTGAAAAGCCCTTGTGGATCTTTAATAGTGGTTACGTTTTATTTCCTTTTTCTATATAGTCTTCTAAGTTTTTATTAAACAGGATAAAAATGTATCATCATCAAGATCATCATCACCAGACAATAGCAGTCCACTGCTGGACATAGGCCTCTCCTATTGCACACCATTCTACTCGATTAAAACTATTAAAACAACCTAACTAAAACTATTCACAAACTAAAACATAGAGTCGAAAATTTCATCCGCATCGCTGTCGAATGGTAATGTACCCAAGAGACAGGCGGCACTACCACGATGTATGGCATTGCTTGTCCTCTAGCCAAGGTAAAAGCCAGCCCTTTGGTCATAGGAAGTGTCAACCAACCGTTTCGAGATTTATTTATTTTATTTAGGTAAGTAGTACTTAGTTATTGTGATATTTTGATGGTAGACTTACGCGCACAAAACTTTTTATAGTCCAAAATGTTTGGGATTTCTATCCCTAGGTACTTTCTAAAGCAATCGCGCGAAAGTCACGTCGAGGACTTGTGAAAAGTTTCAATTAGTGAACACGATGTTCAGTAGATTTTACGTCTTTGAAATCTGAAACCCCCTGTAACTACAAACACCCGAAAACACGCGACGACAGGGAGGTGGCTTCAAATGAAATATTCCCAGAATAATTACATTCACGGCGACGAGTTTCCGAAGTCTCTGTACATTATACGCAGGGCACAGTTACCACAAAATTATGCGCTTAGCGGCCCTTCTGTAACGCGGGTTCTTATAAACACATCAAGCTAATCTGACTAACAGATCTCGAGTCTTAACTCGTTAATTCCACTCAGATTTGTCTAACCGCACAATCAGGAATTCAACAACAAATCTTGAGTTATAGCAATTACCATGTAAATTTGCGAAGTTCGCGAAATAATTTAACGCGGTGTAGTCGCCGGATTCAAAACAATTTATATGTTAATTCTGTAGATATGGACTGGGCTCTGTACACAAACGAATTAGAGCCGAATACTCCTGAACCACGAACAAGCCGGCACGTTGTCAATCGTAGAATCATCTACTTTATTAAGATGAGTACAACCGATCTGTTTATTGCTATACAATTTGTATGAACATTTGTACTGACAGATGCCGACGACTCTTGGAAGAAACTATACCTACACAGGAAATGCTGCACGATTGACAAAACTAACTGCAGCATATCCAACAGAAGTTCTATTATTTATCGAAACAGATAGTACTCGTAAATGAGCTTACTTGAAAGCAGACTGTATGTTCTCATCATCCACAGCCCGACTACACCCACTACTGGGAACAGGCCTCTCCTTTCTTGTACCAATCCCCACGCTCCCGTAACAGTCTCATCCAGGTTTTACCCGCGATGGCAATAATATCGTCTGCCCATTTCGTCCACCGTAACTTCTAGCATGCTCCAAAAGAGATTACTTAAAGGTCTCATAATATTTGAGCCGTAACTTCGTAAAGTCAGTTCACAAAAAGGAAATTATCCATTTATAATATTCCACACGAAACTGTTTCCTGTTCGTGTGACAGTTACTATTTATTTCTAAGTTTGGACTAGCTTTGTAACACAAATTGTACTAGGTCAGCGAAGTTAGAAAATGTAGCTATGCAAGGTGTGTAGATCCCGGATTAAATCTAGGCAGAACAATAAGGTGCACTGGACGGTAGAGGAAATTCACTTTAGAAACGTAACTAAATGATAATAATAAATGATTTATTTTCTGTAAGTAGGTTTGTACAAACACTTTTACATGTCAATAATATTTTTTTAAACTATATGAGTTCGGTGTTTCCTATCTGACTACTCTGAAAAAAAGGCCGAAACAAACTCAGAGGTCACAGTCTCTTTTAAAGTCCAGACATAATCTTGGTCAGATCATGTGAAGACCATGTAGATTCGTGTCTGAAATTGTCTTTTGAGTAAAGAACCATACAGATTGAGTGGGGTGACAAATGCGTGCTTGTCCAGTCAGTGCACGCATTTGTCAAAAATCGTGCAGCTCAACTGAGAACTTGAGGAGCCTCACGATTCGGCGAACAATACCAGTGAAAGGACATTTGGGTAGGCCGCGTAGATTACTCAAACTGCCAGATCATGATTAAAACTAAATATGAAGGAAAACAGAAAAAAGAAATGACGCTATTGTCCTCACATTCACAATAATAATAATAAAAAAATACCCACGATATTTTAATTATCTCTTTCACAAAGCAAGTAATTTTTAATTAAGTTCTCTGCATTACTTAAATACTGAATAATATATGATGAAATTGAAAACATGCACCAAATCGAAATAGGAGATGCAGTATCTAAATATTACATAAAACTGTCATTTCCCAAATAAAAATGCTTGAAAAAAAGTTGTGTAATTATCGTCTTGGATAGTTCTAACTATGTTATTGCTTTCAAGAAGACAAGAATTACCGACATTCCAGTAATATTTTTTTGTTTTTTCAAAATTATCATAAGAATGAAGAAAATGAAAGTATCAATTTTTGCGCGACCCGATAAGGGATCCATATGAAGCAAGTTGGCAACGCGTTGAACTGGCGGTATTTACCTAATTTTGCCCGTTCGTACACAGAAAAGGGCGCGCGACGACGACGTTGCCACATCGCTCGCCTAGCGCACATATAAATGTGCATCCCTTTCCATAATGACATGCTGTAAATTTACTTTATAACACGTTGAATTCGATGTTTTAATTTGGCGCACCTATTCAATTTCATCCTGTATTTTATTTATTGAAAGTTTTGAAGGTAAAATCCAAACCTAACAAAATTTTATATCCTGGAAAACTCTACCGCATTTAAGTTTAACAATATTAAACAAAGGAATATCGGTTCCGTGTCAACGAAACCGACCTAAATCGACGAACATGAATATTTTCGAGCCATTTGCACACCGATCAGCACAATAGATTAGGCTATACCACCGACGTTATTCGTCTCTGTTTGGTGAAAAGCTTTAGCGAGTAAGCTCATCAATTTGGACCGGCAAAATCGTGTTGGTAATTGAAAACATAGGCGCTGGGACAGTGATAGCTCATACGAGGGAACACACAAATATACTACACAGTATTTAATCGAATTCAAATCTGCAACTGCATTGCAATCGAGAACTCACTGAGTCAGAATCGATTACGCTCGAAATTTCTCGTTAATCGATTTAGTCGGAATCTTGGGAGTTGTGGAAGTTAGCTGGAGTTAGTTAATATTCGTCTGATTATATCGTATTGTAGGGCTTCCGGTCTGACGCCAATAGATTTCGATGATGACTTGTTCAGAAATGGCTTTCTAATTTTGCACATGGATCGGGTGACAATCAGAATATTTCTACGTTCACCATGATTAAAGAAGGTCCGATTATCTTATCTATATATAAAGTAATAATAAAGCTGAATAGTTTGTTTGTTTGAACACGTTACTCTATGGAACACCGCTCGGATTAAAAAAATATATATTTGCATTTGTTAACCCAGTAGCCTTCCTATTAAACATCACGCAGGATATACAGGACCCGAAGAAAAAAAAAAAAAAAAAACAGAAAGAACGCTAGAAAAACGATGTGATAGCGCGGGAAGGCGATGCGAAGCGACGGGGGGGGGGGGGGGGGGGCAACAAATTGGACGCGGACGAAGAACAGAACAGAACAGAATCCAGTCTTCGATATTTCTGGAGTGACTTAACCTTTCAAACAAAACATCTTTATCCTTGTAGTTTCTTATTCCGCAGGGTAATTGCGTAACAAACTATCAGTAGCAATGGGTTTCGTTTTGACAGTTCAACAACATTCATTGCGTTATTTACGTTGTTGAGCAGACACATTTTTCCAACATATGGAGCACTGGATTAGCAATATGCTTCAAAATGATTCCGATCGAGAGTAATAGTGTGTTACGCAATTAGGGTGCTGGTGTATGGAAAGTTTTCCTACTTGCTTGATATAACAAACAATTACAACATCCAGTCCCGTGTGGTCTTTTGGCTGCACGCCAGTCCTGTATTTGCAATACATCAGGTCAGGCTCCTTGTTCAAGGGATTTGGCGTTCATGTCAGTTATGATCAGCGTAATCCTAGACCTGCTAACTCCTGCAATGTTGCCTTCGAACAGAACTGCGCCGTAATTACAAAACACATCAATCACAACCTGAATTAATTTTGAAGGATATTGCTAATCAATTGCTTTCTACGTTCGAATAAATGGTCTGCTCATCAACGTAAATAACGCAATGAATGTTGTTGAGCTGTCAAAATGAAAGCCATTGCTACTGTTAGAGTGGTACGAATTTACCCCACTGTGCTGTGCCCATAGGTAACTAAATCCTCTTGATTGTTCATGAAGAAATATTGCGACTAACTACCTACCATCTGCTTACCCCTTTATTTTTTTAAACAATTTGTTAAGGTTTCCAATTTGGTAAACCCCAAATATGAAAATCGTTTTATAAATTCCCCAAAGAAGGGCCAGTGCCCAGTAATTACATTTATTTTGAATATTAAATGACCCTTTTCAGTTTTTATTATTGTTTCGTTAGTATTTTTATCAACAGAATTCCGGAGAGAATTTAGCTATGTCCGTAAATACTGAAGGGTCTTAACATAACAAGGGAATTGTAGTACGCGGGAAGAATTTTTTCATTGATTATAAAGTAAACAAAAATTCAAAACCCATTTTTCAATACTACGATTGCTTTACTGTGAATAATAAACACACTACAATAAACAGAATGGTAGGTACACCGACGCACAAACTGTAAACATGAATTCAGCATGTGAATCTAGACCGAGCTTTTTTAGTTTTTATCGGTTTTCAAAAACAAAATCTGCTTTTTCATAGAAAGTGTAATACCAAAACGGTCAAAATGTATGGAATAGGTAATTATCTTTTTGGTCGAACTTGGCTGTTCCTCTTCCGTGCATGTTTTTTCTAATTCGTGCTATTCAAAAGTGTGTAGAAGCTGTAGCTGCCTTTTAATATCTGAAACAATTTAATTATTTATTTAGATTACGTTAGTAGTAGGAAGGTTCAGTAAAGTTGACCTTAATTTATAATGGGCCTGTGTAATAAGTACAGACGCCAGCACATCAAGCTACCCGAAACTGTCAAATTTTCCCAATCAACTTAGAACCTAATGCTTTTGCAATAAATTTGAAAATCTATTAAAGAAATTTTACGGATTGTAGTAGCTTGATGAGCTGGCGTTTGTACCTTAAATAACCTGCTGGTTTATTCTGTAACAATCTCACCGAGAAAACTAATGTCAAGTGAGCTGTCAATAGTGTAAATCCCATCAAGTGGAAATACGTTGAGTTTTGGTTTATAAAATAGATCGCAAGGGACTGACACTATTGACAGCTCACGTCACCTAAGTTTTTACGGTGAGATTTTTACAGTTTAAATCGACTGCATTTTACCAGAACACAAGAATGTTGACGGCACAAATAGGTATGGCCGCCGTAGTTTCCTAGACTAATATTAGAGAGAACCTTGTCAAAATACACAGGAAGACGATATGTTCTTCCTATGTATTTTTCATAAAAAAAAAAAAAAAACTAAAGCTCAACTACTGAAAAATCACGAATAAACTTATATTCATAGCGATGTTCAAAGGATAGCCGTGGTCAAATGACAATTTGCCCTAAAGCCTATGATCGCTTGTTAGAATGCATTTTTTAGTTCTTGACTTTATGTTCTCTAGAGGGCGTTATATTTAATTTAATGTGACGTCACATAGCCTATAATCAGCAGACGATCAAGACGCTCCCAACGATGCCTCGTTTGTCAAATTATTATAAGTAGTTTAAAAAGGGAACATATGAACATGCATACATACATACCCACATACATACATACATACCGGTCAAAATCATAACCCCCCCTTTTTGCTTCGCCTTAGTCGAGTAAAAAACGCAATAATATCTTCCTTCGCTTACCGCGACAAAAGTAGGGAGGGACATTTGATTGAAGGGTCCGGCTGTGAAGATGATTATCTTCTCATTCGTGAGTCCTAGCAGCGCCACTTCCCTTCTTATCTTCTTGTTAGCTTCTGTCCAATTGCTTTCGAAAGTACTGTAGCTCACAAAGGTGCTCTAAAATTGAAACGATTTTTTTTTTCAATGCGTGAAATGCATAAGTATAACTAAAGGTTTTATGTGCCCTGCGGGTCGATTCTGCAAAAATCTCACCGTGAAATCATAAGTGAAGTGAGCGCTTAATAGTGTTAATCCCTAGTGAATGACAACTCACTCCACGCTCACTTCACCCAAGCTTTCACGGTGAGATGGTTACAGAATCGCACGGCAGATGTAGAAAGTTAAATTACTTAAAGCAAAAGCAAACGGGGTAAGACTGGTTTTTCCTTTGGTCCTTGTAGACCTTGGAGTGTGGACGATAGGACTAACCGTCACTTCAATTTCGAAAATATCAGTTTTAGGGTCCGTACCCAAAGGTACCAACGAGACCCTATAACTAAGCCTCCGCTGACCGCCCGTCCGGTCCGTCCATCTTTCACCGAGCTGTATCCCATGAACCGTAATATGTATAGCATTTGATTTACTGGCTGAAGAAGAATATTACGGTCACGTAGAAAAGAATTTGCTTGAAACGTCCGAAAAAAGACTTGCGATTTGGGTGCCAAAGACCATTCAAACCAAGAAGTTTTAGATGTGGGCCTATGGAAGGGTGTTCTGGATCTTCGAGAAATTTGAAAATGTTTAGAATCGAACACTTTTTCGACATTTTGGAAACTTCTGATCACTCCGAAATACTGGTATTAAATGATACTAAAAGTCACGCCAATTCTAGCTACGAAAGGTATAATTGGCGTGAGAACTCATATGTGAAATGCAGTTGTTACGTGTATCTAGTAGCGAATAATAACAGGGTGTTTTTGCCGTTCAGATTTCCTATTAAGAATTCAGTTTTCGACGTACCTATGGGTTTTCATATTCATCAACTAGTTGTGACCGCGACTTCGTTCGCGCGGAAAACAATAACGTGTCGCTTAGGAAAGGTGTAATTACCACTCCTTCATTGCAAAAGGAAGAATCTTCCGATCTTGCCTGGTGGGAAGCGTTACCTGTGGTTCTCTACCACAGCCCTTTGGACTGCAGTCACTGCGTCTTCAAGGTTCATAATGTCAATGCGTCGAAGTGTCACTTTGATTATTGAGAATAAATAAAAATGAAAGCGCCTGGTCGAGGCTCATTATCTGTCCAAACAGCCATATGACTATCTGGCCGAGATAAACCTTGCTAATATAGTTTTTCAAATATCAAAATACGGTCTTCGGGGCTGCTTAAATAACTTTTTCAAATTTCAAAATCCATTTAGTATAAACTAAATCTTAATGATGTCTATGATAGATGCTACTAAAGCATATAATACTTTCTGAACAGAGAATTTATATAAATGATAAATGATAAATGATAAATGATTTATTTTCTGTAAGTAGGTTTATACAAACACTTTTACATGTCAATCATATTTTTTAAACTAGATGAGGTCGGCGTTTCCTATCTGACTACTCTGAGAAGAAAGGCCGAAACAAACTCAGAGGTCACAGTCTCTTTTAAAGTCCAGACATAATCTTGGTCAGATCATGTGAAGACCATGCAGATTGGTGTCTGAAATGGTCTTTTGAGTAAAGAACCACACAGATTGAGCGGACCTGTCCAGTCAGTGCACGCATTTGTCAAAAATTGTGTAGCTCAACTCAGAACTTGAGGAGCCTTACGATTCGACGAACAATACCAATGAAAGGACATTTGGGTAGGCCGCATAAATTACTCAAACTGCCAGACCATGATTAAAACTAACTAAGAAGGAAAAAAGAAAAAAGAAATGACCCACATAGTCTTCACACTCACAATAATAATAATAAAAAATAAGATACTATACAAAGTAAATATCCATGTCATTGTTTATATAAAATTCATCAATGTCAATGTGTATATAAAAATCCGGACATCATCTTTGATCTTTGAGGACCATGTAGATTGGTGTCTGAAGTGGTATTTTGAGGGAAGAACCACACAGATTGAGTGGAGAAATAGTTATTATATACTCAATTGAATTATGAAGAAAAACATGAATGTATATGAAGCCAAATCACTGAATGTGTTCCTAACTCTGACTTACTAAAAGCATGTAGTCTTTATTCGTACTTACGAGTAGTTCAGATAATATCGCTCATCCAATAGAACAATGACGTAGCTATTTTTCAGGAGAACGTTTTAAAAGTTTGAAATTGAAAATATGATATATTTCCAATGATTATGCTAAAATATTTAATATTTTTATGTATGTTACTTTAATATCAATAATAATTTGTAATAATTTCATGAGAAAACTCAAGAAAACTCAAGTAAACATTTTCGTAATTACGTCGTTGTTCTATTGGATGAGCGATATGGATTTAACGCCATTTTGAATAGGAACATATTAGTTATTAATTTTGTTTTTCGTCAATTTAGGCTGTATTTTACAACGTATCACGAAATATAACCGATATAACGCATTTATTTGTCAGAAAATTGTACAGTTGTGACGTTCATAATATGTATTACGATCATAATATTCTGCCGTCTCCAGCGTACAAATATGGTTTGTAAAATTATGGTCATCATCATCTGCCTAGCCTTTTCCTAATTATGTTGGAGTACCGGCTTCCAGTCTAACTGGATGCAGCTGAATACCATTATTTTACATAGAGCGACTGCCGACTGCCTATCTGACCTCCACAATCCAGTTACTGGGTAATACGATGCCCCCTAGTAAGACTGTCTGTCAGACTTCCGGGATTCTGACTACCCGTAACGACTGTCAAAGATCCACGAATGACAGCCGGGACCAACGGCTTAACATGCTTTCCGAGGCACGGAGGGGTCTCGGTATGTAAAGATGGTCACCCATCTACAGACCAACCGCGGCAAGCGTAGCTTAACCTGATCGATCGACCTGTGCGACTGTTATTATTTAGCCACGGGCCCCTGGTTATGTAAATTATGGGTCATCATTACATTAAAATTATTAATCATTAGAATTACAAATAATTTAAATAAATTGAACAATAAGAGATTAATTATACAAGTCAAAATTCAATAAGATCAAGGAGAGAAAATATGATTTATAGTCTATAATATCAAATATTGTATTCAGGTAAATTTTTAATTCATTAAATCTTCAGTCAAGTCATAACATTTGCTTAAAAGAAAGTTAAATAATGAAATAATTAAACATTTAAATGTTCTGAGGCTGAGAGTTTTGAAGCTATTAGGCACGATTGGCGCAGTGGTTAAGCGATTGACTGCTGCGCTGCGCGTCGCGGGTTCGATTCCCGCACGGAACAAATAAATGTATAAAATAAAAAATAAAAAAATGTAAAATTTATTCAATAATATAAGGACTAACACTCCGAGTCTGGCTGTTTGTGTATGTGACTTTAAATGTTTGTAAACGCACCCACAATACAGGAGAAAATCCTAGTGTGGGCAAATTTTTATTAAAAAAAAAAACAAAAAAAAAAATTGGTCATAAACAGTAATGGACATGCTGTATACATTATTAGAAAGCAATTTAATTCTAAGTCTATGAAGACAATTATTGGTGGCTTTCGTCATTAATTTTAATAGAACAAAAGAAGCTGTTGTGGTCGATTTATTTTTACTGAAACCAAATTGATCTTTGTATAGAATTTTGTATTTGGACAAAAAACCCGAGAGTTTTTCATACCTTTTCAATGCTCGTTGATAATATGGCTGTGAGTGTTATTTATTTATTTTATTGTATTTCGGGATTAAAAACAGGAGTTGGTACAAATAAATGGTATGTACAGACGCCAGCACATCAAGCTACTATAATCTGTCAAATTTCTTTAATAGATTTTCAACTTTATCGCTAAAGTATTAGGTTCAAAGTTGATTGGGAAAATTTGACACTTTCGGGTAGCTTAATGTGCTGGCGTCTGTACATACTATCTTACTAATTAAACAAAATACTTATCATACTACTAGCAACATTATCCACTTATTACTAATTCATTGATTGTTAATGCTACGTGAGATAAAAATAAAAACAATAATACATGACTGAATGGAGTGAAAGTTTTTTTTTTTTTGATTGAAAGAATGCTTTCTAGCAACGTTTGTGGGATAGAAAAAGGAAAAAATAAATGAAAATACACTAATTAATAATTTATAAAGCTAAGATAGAATCGACTACAGCTGATTCCCTAATTTTTTTTTTTGTTAGATTAAAAATATCAATGTTTTCGAATCTAGTGTTGTAGAAATCCACAAGTTTCATGACTTGGTGGTAATTATTCATATTACTTCTATCACCTTTCTTGTGGATTGGTTTAACAATTGAGTTTTTTTTTTTACATGTCGGAGTCATTCGTTTGACTATTCGGAACGCCGGCGCTGCCCGAGCGAGCAGCGCGGTAGAGTGGCTCGCTTGGACATTGGACATCATACGGACAACATGTGCAAGAGCACATGTTGTCCGTATGATGTGCGTTCCGTATCGTTGAGATGTGTACCTACTACAGTGTGTGATTCGCTAATGTGATCAATTTGTTCGTAAAATTATAATCAGCAGTGCTATTCTGTAAAAATCTCACCGTGAGAACTTAGGTGAAGTGAGCGGGAAGTGAGCTCTGTCATTTCGTAATGGTAAAATAAACATATAAGTTATTAAAAAAATATTTGAACCATGTTTAAGAACATAAACGTCTTAATTTACTAGGTCTAAAAGAAAATATAAATATTTCAGATTTCATCCTAAACTAACACGTTTAATATCTCGAAAAGTGGCTACAATTGACACTTTTGAACATACTTTTCTTGAATGAAAACTTACAGTAATCGTGTTTTTTTTTCAGCCATGCACTAATAAATGTAATTATTTTTTATAAAGTAATGTTGTTATAAGTTTGTCGTAGGTATATGGTTTTACTAATATCTCGCATCTGCTTAGACCGTCGATCGCTAGTTTGAAAAAAGGCTTGCATGAAAACGGTTCTGATGAGAAAACTATACGAAAAATTGAAAATGTTTTTCAGCCATGCACTAGATTATACAATTTCCAATAATATGACGTCTATATCTCATCTATAAATTAAACACATTATGGTTTTATTGTCCGTCGGAAATCATCAATTTTGAATCTCCAACATGGCTCTAACGGATGAACCCTCTTAATATGTATATTTAAACACGTACACTACTAAACGGGATCCTGCATAAAACCGTACCTGCAAAAAACGGGATCTTGCCGTGGGAAAGGGCCCTCAGTCGGAACACATTTATAAACATTTTCATAAAATGCATGTTGAACCTTGCGTGGTTTGCAATACACCAGGTCAGCCGAGCGATTCTGTAACCATCTCACCGGGAAAACTTGGGTGAAGTGAGCTGTCATTAGGGATTAACACTATTGACACTGCTCACTTCAAGCTCACTTCACTTATGATTTCACTGTGAGATTTTCACAGAATCGACCGGCAGGTTCATAATGCTCCTTGTTCAAGGGATTTGGCGTTCATGCCAGTTATGATAAGCGTAATCCTGTAAATCCCTAAAATTGTGTAACACACTATCAGTCACAATCTGAATCAATTTGAAGGGTATTGCTAATCCATTGCTTCATAAGTTCGAATAATTTGTCGCGCAATGAATGTTGTTGAACTGTCAAATTGAAAGCCATTCCTACTTTTACTGCCGCACTCGGAGACTTCACTTACAATTAATCAATCGTTTACTTTTGTTAACCAGCATATCTTGGCACAAATGTCAACAAAAATGTTTTTAAATTGACATATTTTTGTTGACTGACTGCGTTCCAATTTATACTTGTCAATTAAAGTTAATGATTGATTAATTTTAAGTAATAACTCTGAGTACCGGGGTTAGAGTGTTATGCAATTACCCCGCTGTGCCCATTGGTAACTAAATCCTTTTGAATGTTCAGGAATAAATAGTGCGACTAACTACCTACCATCTGCTTACCCCTTTCTTTTACACACCCTAAACATAAATGGTTTTACAAATTCCCCAAAGAAGGGCCGGTGCCCAGTAATTATGTTTATTTTGAATATTAAATGACCCTTTCCAGTTTTTATCATTATTTCATTAATATTTTTATCAACAGAATCCCGTAGAGATTTCAGCTATGTCCGTAAATATTTAAGCGCCTTAATATAACAAGGGAACGCGGGAAGAATTTTTCATTGATGATAAAGTAAAGAAAAATTCAATACCCATTTTTCAATACTTTGATTGCTTTACTTGGTAACTACTGTGAATAATAAATAACACGGAGCTATATATTTTTGGTCGAACTTGGCTGTTCCTCTTCCGTGCATGTTTTTTCTAATTCGTGCTATTCAAAAGTGTGTAGAAGCTGTAGCTGGCTCTTAATATCTGAAACAATTTAATTATTTATTTCAATTACGTAAATTAATAATAAACTTGACAGGTCCACTCAATCTGTGTGGTTCTTTCCTCAAAAGACCATTTCAGTCACCAATTTACATGCTTTTCACATGATCTGACCAAGATTATGTCTCTGCCTACTCAAAAGGAGACTGTGACCTCTGAGTTTGTGTCGGACTTTCTTCTCAGAGTAGACAGATAGAAAACGCCGACCTCATCTAGTTTTTAAAATATGATTGACGTGTAAAAGGGTTTTGTACAAACCTACTTACAGAAATATTGTAAAATGATTTATCAATAGTAATATTCAGTAAAGAGAAACTTGATTTACCTATCATGTGTCTGTGTAAAATAGAATATAATATTCTTTATTATGTAGGTGCAGTCGCCAGCACATCAAGCTACTACAATCTCAAATTTCTTTAATACATATTCTACTTTATTGCTAAAGCAGAAGGTTCAAAGTTGATTGGGAAAATTTCACAGTTTTGGGTAGCTTGATGTGCTGGCGTCTGTACATAGATATCTTAAATATACAATAACCTGTCGGTTTATTCTGTACAAATCTCACCGAGAAAACTAAGGTGTGAAGTGAGCATAAACTAAACTATTGACAGCTCACGTCACCTAAGTTCTCGCGGCGGCGGTGAGCTTTTTACAGTGTGGAACGGCTGTACGTTACTGAAGCTCAACCATGTTGACAGTGACGTCACAAATTCGATGTCCGCCGAGTATCCCAGACCAGTGCCCGGGCAGTCCTTATGCAGCGTGTAACGGAAAGGGGGTATCAACCCTGAAGGAGATGAATGTGCTCATGAAACTCAACAACTTTCCCCAAAGAACATAGGTCGAAATATGAAAAAAAAAATTTGGCCCTGCCATAGTAAATCAATCAGCTGGTAGTCAGTTTTGTATGGGAGGGCCAATTTTTTTTTTCATATTTCGACCTATGTTCTTTGGGGAAAGTTGTTGAGTTTCATGAGCACATTCACCTTCTTCAGGGTTGCTACCCCCCTTCCGTTACACGCTGTATAGCCTAAGGCGCGAGCACGTCACGCATGAACAATAAATAAAATACTTTAAGGCTGACATTCAGAGACGTACGCTTGAGTTTTTTTTTTTTTTTTGCTGGCAATACTGGTAGCCGGCCGTCAAAAATTTTCTTGTTATAATTAAATTGTAAAACTAATGTATTTCGCGTTTATTTATGTAAAAACGTGCTTAATTTCGATAGATTAAGTTATAAATATTAAGGATCTGTGTTTGTGAATTATTTCGTTGAGAAATCAATGAATAATCAATGAATTAGTACCAGCTGTCATCCAACGGACGGATTTGAAATCACCACCTAACCCGGGGAGTATTTCTTTTAATTTAAGCTTATTTATATAAAATCTTATTAGTTCGTATTGTACCTTTTCCCCTTTAATGTGTATACTGTTCGTCCCAATAAACAACATAGTGAACAAGCCTGTATTTCTCTTTATTGTGCTGGACACTTATGTTCGTGTATTATTGGGATAAATTCACATAAGTTACGTTAGAGACCCTTTAGAAATCACTGTACTTTATTACTAGACAGATATATGTTAAGTTGAATTACTAAATTAGAACCGCTTTATGAAATTAACGTTAGAAACTAGATTTTCAATAACTTGACAATAGTAGTACCCCCAAATATTTTGCAAATTTAATTTTGTTGTTTTTTTCCCTTTTTATTATTAAATATCACCATCTCAATTAAGACATTTCTATGAATAGTTAAATTTTCAACACATAACTGTGATTACAAACTTATCATAACTTTTTTTTATCCCTTTGTTTTTTGTTCACTTCATCCTAGCACTTACTATCCACATCTCATACCTTTCTCTTATTCCTTTCACTCACTTGGCTTTCTCTTCTCTCATTCCAGGGTGCCTCTAGGGTTTGCCTGTCAATATGTTGACCCGTAGAGCTGCATCCTTGGATGAAAAACTGAGGGCTACATTGAACGAATTGGAATCTAGTAAGAAACAGAACAAACAGCTACTACAGGAAAGGGATGACAGCGAGGTGGAAATAAAGTTCATAAATGACAAGAACACTGAGTTGAGGAACCAATTGGCTGAGCTACATGTACAACATATGGACATACTTGACCAGCATCAACATCTCCGTCAACTTGTGTCAAATTTCCAGGAATGTAGTGACACCCACGAACTGGCTTTGAGACGCATATCTGAACTAGAACTAGAATTAAGCAGGGCCCACAACACAATAACCCATTTGGAATCTCTCAAAGCCCGTGAAGAGTCTGCGATCACCTGCAGTCTTTACGATGAGTTGGTTGGTAGCGGGTCCGGACCCACATGTGTTGAGCCAATTGTAACAATAGACTTAACTAATGATACTATCAATAAAACCGAATTGTTTACTAGTCATAATAAGATAAAAAAATATATTAAAATTAATAGATTAATTAAAAAAACTCAAAAATCATTAAAATGCCAAAAAGTTAACAAATCAAATATAAAACTGAGGCAAAAAAATTTAAATTTAATACAAGAATTAAAGAACTGTAATAGAGAATTAGAATTATGTAATACTAGGTATGACACTGACACTCAGCACCTGCAGGATGAGTTGTTTGTTAGGGAATATGCTCTGAAGGACATCTTCAGTAAATATGAGGCTTCTCAACAAGACCTGAGTAAGCGCATGGAAGAGGCTAATGAGTTGGCAGACCTGGTCAAGTACAATGCGGAGAGGTATGAGTCTCTGACTAATAACCTCTCTTTTAGCTGTACCTGCTCCCAGGAACCCCAGCCTCAAGTTATTCCACCCACACCCTCAGTAGCTCAGTCAGTAGGCAGCTGTATTAATAATGATAGCAATAGTATGAACACTACTTATGTATTTTCTGACAAATTTGGTCAAGGTTTTGGTAGTATATTTAATCAGTGTTCGCCACAATATGTAATTAATCATTGTTTACCCGGTGCCAGTATTAGCCAATTAATTAGTAATATTAGATTGACAAAAATAAATCCCAATTCTACTGTTATATTATTATATGGGGATAGTTTAACTGTACGAAAAAAGGACATAATTGAATCTGTCCAGTTGATGTTACATCTCAATGAGTCCAATAATTGTAAATTTATTTTTTGTGCCTTGCCATATTCTCATTATTTGTCTGATGAGCAAAATAGGCACATTTATAATTTAAATATGTTAATTTATAATAGGACATGTCATCACAGTGATGCTATTTTATATTTTGATTGTAATCAATTCATTACTGATTACAAACTGACAAATTATACTATGTATTTGCCACCTAGCTGTAGGAGACAAATTGCTAATCTTTTAGCATACAACATACACAGTGACACCGGTACCTGTAGGGTACCTTCGATTACTGTTAGTAGTGGTACTAACACTACTTTTGATACACCTTGTAGTTTAAACTATTAGGTGCGACAACGGGTCAGCCACATATGTTGAATGTTGTACATCAAAATATGCAGGGTCTGTCCGGCAAAGAGCTAGAGTTAAGTTTATTTATGGAGAACTATGATGTTCAGGTGTTATGTTTGACTGAACACTGGTTGAAAGAACATGAAGTAGTGTTTATCAATGATGATAACTTTACCGTACAGAGTGCATTTGTGAGAAAAAGTGCTATTCGCGGTGGCTCTTTAGTTCTTGTTTCAAACAAGTTGAAATGTAAGCAGCGTTTAGATTTAGTTAATCTTTCAATTGAGCGCACTATAGAGTTGTCTTGTGTTGAACTTGAGCGATACATTATAATTTGCGTTTATCGACCCCCCTCTGGGGATTTTATTAGTTTTGAATCGGTAATGGAGGATTCTCTCAATAGGTTGAAATCAAGTAACAAATGTATTATTTTATGCGGAGATTTCAATATTAATATTTTAGATGTTACTCCATTAAGTATTAGACTCCTCAATTTGTTTAAGTCTTATAATTTAATTAACTTGTTTTTTGAACCTACTAGAATCACGGCATCTTCGTCAACCTGTCTTGATAATATATTTAGTGTTTTTGATGCCAAAAACAAATTAGTCTTAACTGACTTAACGTCCGACCACTGTGGTTTATTAGCTAGCTTCCCCATGCCATTACATAAACAGCCGCGTAAAATTGAATGCAGGCCTTATACAGCTGCCCGTTGTAAAATGTTTAAAAATAATATAGCTCATAGAATTACACCATCTATAGTAGAACACGAGAATCCTAATGAAATTTATGGTGCCCTTTTTGATGTTGTGCAAAAAGAGTACCAATCTACTTTCAAGACCAAAACTATTAATATTAATGGATCCTCCGTTGGCTTTAACCAATGGGCTACTCCGGGTATTTATAAAAGTAGAGCGAGACTATACGAGTTATATGGTTTGAAAAAATACAGGTTTGACACTCCTTTCCTAGAGTATGTCAAAAATTATTCAAAATTATTTAAAAAGATTAGTGCTTTTGCTAAATCGAAATTTTTAAGCGATGCTATTAAAAATTCTAATAATAAAGTAAAAACGACTTGGAAAATTATTAACAATGAAACTGGTAAATCGGTTAAACAAGAAAAACTACTTGAGATTATGGTAGATAATAAATTAGTTAATAAAGCCGCTGACGTAGCTGAAGCTTTTAATGAGTTTTTTGCCAACATACCTATAACTACGACTCGCTCCTTAAATTCGTCCCCGTCTAAAGCTGAAACCCTTTTGCATAGTAGTGTACCTAAATGTATTCGTTTATTTAGTTTCGAACATGTAACCCCACATGATGTAGTTAATGTTTTTAACCTACTAAAGTTTAAAAACACCGGTGACTACTGGGGCATCTCCATTAAACTTTTAAGTAATATAATAGACATCGTAGCCCCTTATCTAGCTGTTACTTTTAATAAATGTGTTGATTTAGGAATTTTTCCTGACCTCATGAAGAGTAGTAAAGTCATACCTTTATTTAAATCAGGTAATAAAAACGACGTTGGTAATTTTAGGCCTATTTCCATCTTACCTGCATTTAGCAAAATATTTGAAAAATTAATACTCAAGCAGTTGCTAAGACATTTTAATTTAAATAGCCTCCTTCATAATGAACAGTATGGCTTTACAAAAGGTCGTTCGACTACAGATGCGGGTGTTGCTTTGCTGAAACACATATTTAACGCATGGGAGAGCTCGCAAAATGCTATCGGAGTTTTCTGTGATCTTTCCAAAGCCTTTGATTGCGTGCACCATGACACGCTTTTGCGTAAACTATGTCATTACGGTGTCCAAAACGAAGCTCTCAACGTAATAAATTGTTATTTACATAATAGGTTCCAATGTGTAGATGTTAATGGTGTGAAATCTTCCGCGCTACCAGTTCAGTTAGGTGTACCGCAAGGCTCAATACTGGGTCCATTCTTGTTCTTAGTGTATATTAATGATTTACCATTCCATTTAAAGGGAATCTGTGACGTTGTACTGTTTGCTGATGATACATCTCTTATTTTTAAAGTAGATAGGAATAGACAAGATTTTGACGACGTAAACAGTGCACTCTCAATAGTTACGGATTGGTTTACGTCAAATAACCTAGTTCTCAATGCCAAGAAAACGAAATGTGTAAAGTTCGCATTACCGAATGTTAGAAATCTAGGACCCAACATCGTCTTAGATAAAGAGGCGCTTGAAACTGTGAGTTCGGCAGTTTTTCTGGGAATAACAGTAGATGCCAAACTTCAGTGGGGACCACATATATCGAGCCTAGCAGGAAGGCTCAGCTCGGCTGCCTACGCCGTCAGGAAAGTAAGACAGTACACTGACGTTGATACAGCTCGTTTAGTATATTTTAGTTATTTTCACAGCGTTATGTCCTACGGTATTCTGCTGTGGGGCAAAGCAGCTGATATACAAAATATATTTGTCCTTCAAAAACGAGCTGTTCGAGCAATTTACCAGCTAGGTGCTAGAGTTTCTCTAAGAGATTTTTTTAAAGATATTGGTATTCTCACGGTTGCATCACAATTCATCTTTGCCAACATCTTATATATTAGGCAAAATATACACTTGTATACTAAAAACAGTGATATTCACAATGTTAACACCAGAAATAAGGACAAACTACGTGCTCCCTTTCACCGGCTTCATAAGGTTCATAACTCATTTGTTGGTCTTGGTATAGCCTTTTATAACAAGCTACCCTCTTCTTTGCTAGATTTGCCTTTTAATGCATTTAAAGCTCAAGTAAAATCTAACCTTTGTTCAAAGGCATACTATTCTATCAACGACTACTTAAACGATAAGAATAGTTGGTCGCCCTGATTAACTCAAGACAATGTTTATGTTCTTTCTCCAGAATTAATTTACAAAGAATTACTGATAGGTTATATGAGCTCATTATACAATTGTTTTTTTATTGGGCTGTATAAGTCAAATCAGTTTAAATTAATTTTAATTTTATTATTGACATAATCAACCCATTGCAATGTTTTCTAATGAGTTGATTGCAATATGTGGTTAGCTAGTGACCTCGACAATTGATCATATAATTCTTACCTGAGCAACCGGCAGCAAGTTCGTCATGCTCCCTTAGATGTCACTGCTTGCGGTAGCGTCGGGGGTCGGGTTGTCTCCTTCCCTCAAATATGGCGAGGGGGGTAATGGCTGACCTTTGCGTTATGCTCGTGAACGGGTGCTGCTTGTGGTGACTGGTCGTCTTGCTGACCATGGTTTTATCATTGTTATCATTATTAATAACTTGTTTATTTAGTTTCCTTATGGTCCTAGTTTATCATTTGTGACTTCAAGCGACAGCTATGTAAACTCAACCCAGCATTGCATAAATATGTTAGCGGTCACGCCCTTTACACCTGGAGGCTTTTATTTAATTTCCATTTATTAATTTTTGCTTGAGTACGTATAGTTTTTTATTGTATTTCTTGGTATATTGGCGTTGCCAGCTGACATATGGCAAATAATTTAATTTAGCGTTCTGTGTCTTGTAATGTTAATTGCTTTGCATACCTTGTATTGTATTCAGTCAAGTATATTTTCTAACTGAACAGACAGCTGTGCTGCTGGGGAGTTTGTTGCGCCACTTCTTCTTCCCAGCGAAAGCACTAGGAAGTGGTGAAGGGCGGGCGTTTTGGGGGACTGTCTTTTGTAATTTTGACGTTCGAAAAGTGCTGATTCTCAGCCTAGTTTGAATAAATGACTTTTGATTTTGATTTTGATTTGATTTTGATTTGATTTTGAGTTTACTCCAACGCGTCTCACCTGAGTTTAAACTCCATTCTCATGGAGTATTCTCCACCCTCTCATATTCAGAAACAAAATCGTTTGCTTACTCCGCTGAGTTCGACTCGAACCATAAGCAACGGTAATTTGACACTTGTGAGTAATACTTTTGTTTTTCTTTTTAAAATGACGTTGTATTGACCATGAAGACTAGAGAAAAGGAGTCCAAACTCTAGGGCATCGCATACGGAAAATTTGTCCCGAACAAATCTTAGAGCAATAGTTCTAAAACCAGCCACCAGCCGCGCTGCATTACGTAGTGTACCGAGTGAATTCTCTACCTTGGTAACTTAGCGACCTCAGCGCACTCTGCCCGCCAACGTTATTTTTTCAAATTTCTGGCACAACTCTAATGTACAGAGTTTGGACTCCTTATTTATAGTCTTCATGGTATTGACGTTAGATAATGACACCTTACAAAAAGGAACTGGTGTAGTGGGCAGGCTGAGAAGATTTCCTTTTTATTAGGGAGTTTTTGATGGTGTTGTCCGAGATAATATTGCTAAAATAAAGTCTATTATTCAAAAAATATTGTGTTATATTATCGTGTTTATTTTTCCGGATAAGTTTCTGTTTCTCTTTATCTCGGCTTGAAATATTTTTCTCGTTTGAAACTTGCCATGTACCTAACACTGCGATTAAAATAAGATAAGGACCGGCCTAACGCCAATAATTTATAATTTTATTCTATTGAACAGGTACACATAGGTTACATACTTGGAATGAACCTGTTGCATAAAATCGTAGTGCAACTAGAACCTGCAGTTCTATACCGATTGGTAATCCTCTCATGCTATGCACTTGCGGAACATTGCCGAGCGCAGGTATTATAATGTTCCTTACACCGATATCGGTTTTTAAACTCTTCATCACTGTATACTGCAAATGGATCCACAACATCGCGAAGATAAATATTAGATCTTCGCGGCAAGTTAATTTCTAGATTATCTTCTATTGTATCAAAATGTCCCAAGTTTTCTATCTCTTCGAATTCGCGAAACAAATCATTGTCACCCATCTTGTTAAAGTAGAATAAAATTATTCACTAAAGCCACTGCTGACTGCACTAGACAAGAGAAATTGAGGCAAATATGTAATTTTAAATAAATACACGTATTAATTTTATCCACCTTGCTTTCAATTTCAACCACAGATTAAAAATAACTATAATGTTGGCTTTGAGCACGGCTGGAGTAGCCGATTCCGTGACTCAGCCCGTCTCATTCTTCACTGAGCATAGACTCGTACTCAGCAAAGCTGTGCTCGATTGTGAATACAAGTTTGGTTGGAGTTTGAGTCTAGACTCACATTTTGACATTCTGGAGTTTGAGTTTAGACTCCAAACGGTCTCTGAATGTCAGCCTAAGATAGCTACTAGACAGATGACAATACACATCGACATTGTTTGTTGTATGAGCGATTGAAGATCGAGTCTAGTAAAGACTGCGACGATGTTCAGCGTTGTTATTAAACCAAATCTATTCAATTAGAAATAACTGAGTGTGTCAAGTCATCGAGTGTTAACGATGTGTCTGGCTGACGGACCATAGAATTTAATCCCACGTAGTGATGGTGGCGTGATCACTTCTCCCGATTCACGAAATGTCGTGAAAGTAAATAGTGCCTTCATCTGCCTAGCCATTCCTAATCGAATTGGTTTTTATTACCTCGCAGTAGGTGCAAAAAGTAGAGTATTCTCCTCGGGGATAAAGTTGTCTTCGTCTTGGGCGAGCTTGAATCCCTCACTGCACTCAGGATTGTATTCTTACTCAGAACTCCCTCGCTACCCACGGGTGCTCTAGAATACTTCGTTGCGTTCAGATTCAAAATAGCGCCCGCGACATTAAGACACTATTTTATCCCCTTAGTGAATAATCTACTATTAATGTATTGAATACATATTCATAGTGATGTTCAGAGGATAGCCGTGGTCATATGCCACTTTGATCTAAAGCTTGTGATAGATTACTGCTGTTGGAATGCTTTTTTTTCTATAGTTCATAACTTTATGTCCTATAGAGGGCGCCATAGTAAATTTAATGTAACGTCACATTGCTTATAACCAGCGGACGATCAAGACGCTTCCAACGATACCTCAAGCCGGGAACAGATGAAAATACATACATACATATACATACATACAGGTCAAAATCACAACCCTCCTTTTTGCTCCGCCGTAGTCGGGTAAAAATGCAATAATATCTTTGCTTACCGCAATAAATGTAGCTAGGGACATTTGATTGTAGGGTCCGGCTGTGAAAATGAGTATCTTCCCAGTCGTGAGTCCTAGCAGCGCCACTTCCCTTCGTATCTTCTTGTTAGCTACGGGCCAATTGCTTTCAAAAGTGCTGTAGCTCACAAAGGTGCTCTAAAATTGAAAAATAAATGGTTTCTCTTATTTGCGGAATGGAAAAACATAACGAAGTCTATGCGTGAATTGCATCTATCTAAAGGTTTTATGTATCCAGAGCCCTCAGATGTTAAAGGAAGGCTAGTTAAGTTTCATAAAGTAAAATCACAATGGGTAAGAATGGGACTTCCTTAGGTCCTTGTGTGCCCACAAGGACCAAAGGAAGCCCCAGTCTTCATTCGAAACCATCATTTTGTAATGTACTTAGAGCATTAACTTAATGATACCTAAAAACTACTCTAGTAAAAATAATCGATGATATATTAAACTGGAAAACGATTTGCTATCGGAGATATATACATAGTATAACTATCTGCCTAGCCTTTTCCCAACTGTGTTGGGGTTAGCTTCCAATCTAACCGGATGCATCTGAATACCAGTATTTTACATGGAGCGACTGCCTATCTGATCTCCACAACCCAGTTACTAGGTAACACGATACCTCTTGATAAGAGTGGTTGTAAGATTTTTTGGGCTTCTGACAACCCGTAACTACTACTATCGGAGATATTTTCGTTAATTTAAGCTAAACTTAAGAATGACTCTACAAGGCTGTAGGGAACTTTAAAATTACCTCAACAGTGACTTCATTGGCGTACCAGTAAAACAGCAGGAGTTGGATCAAACAGGCGACCACAAACACGATACTGGATACCAGCGTGGAGATGTCGTCATGAATCTGCACAATAATACGTAGTTAGTTATAGGGAAACCGTTATGAATCAGCACCGTAATTGCGTAACACACCATCGACCTCGATCTGAATGATTTTGAAGGATATTGCTAATCCATTGCTTCATATGTTCGAAAAATATGTCTGCTCAACAACGCAAATAACGCAATGAATTTTGTTGAACTGTCAAAATGAAAGCCAATGCTGCTGATAGTGTGTTACGTAATTATGCCGCTGATTGATTAATTTTATTTTTTTAAGTTCCTTACCTGAACAATCTGTATGATATTGACACCGAGGTTAACTGAAATAACCACCAGGTACACAAACATCACCGGTGATATCAGCGCGTTGAATACACGCGTAATTCTGAAACAATAAACGGCACAAGTCGATCACCACGAAATTCCATATCTCGACGAATGCATGCTTGGTGGATTGATTTGATCGCAGTCACCAAGTCCCGTTTATGGACACTTGGTTATCAACGTATATACCTGTAGACTGTGTCCCATCGTCATCACATACCAGACCTTATCTACTCCACGCACCGCACCAATCACAATAAAATTAATCGCACCTTCACACACCCATTTCATACGAAACGACAGATTTGAGAGTGGACCTTTCCTATTCTTCGGGCTGCGCGCCTTCTAGTTCTCAGGTATTTGCCTTAGTTGTGTACTTACTCGACCAACGTCGTATGGAAACGATGACACTCTGCGATGTTACGATGGCTTTTATTCATATTCGCAGCGTCGATCATCATCCTACAATATAGACGGGTGATCTTCAACTGCCCAGCGAAGAACATCATTATGGAAACCACGAGAGTATCCCAGGCAACGATGTAGGTACTGACAAGGTTACCCAAGATTGTCTGGATCGACATAGAGATGTAGTAACCAGGAGGCTCCTTCCTAAATGGAGTGTAGCCATCAAACATGTTCAAATAGATGCTGGTTCCATTCACATTTATCTGATTCTTCTGATAAGGCTCACTGAAAATGCTGAAGTTGGAGAAAAAAGCGAGGGCCCAAAAGAAGTACGACACCATCCGATTCCTTTTGATATAAGCATGAATTATTTCAACTAGCTGCTTGTCATTTTTAGCCAGCTGGTTCCGTTCGACTGCAGAAATGTAGCCGATAAGACGTTGCCACTTCTTGTAGTCCTTCTCAAAGAAACAGGCCTTTACAATGCCCACATGAAATGGAGCATAGTGCAGAATCAGATTGAGGGAGCTGATATTGAAATTGATGAAGCATTTGATGTACTGGCTGAAGAAGAATATTACGGTCACGTAGAAAAGAATTTGCTTAAAACGTCCGGTAAGGGATTTGCGATTTGGGTGCCAAAGACCAGTAAAACCTAGCAGTTTTAGATGTGGCCCTATGGAAGGGTATTCAGGGTTTTCGAGAAATTTCAGAATATTTAGAATCGAACATTTCTCCGACATTTTGGAAACTTCCGATCACCCTGAAATACTTGTTGTATTAAATAATACTAAAATTCCTTATAATTGGCGTGAGAACTCGTATGTGAAATGCAGTTGTTACGTGTATCTAGTAGCGAATAATAACAGAGTGATTTGTCGTTCAGCAGTGCGATTCTGTAACCATCTCACCGTGAAAACTTAGGTGAAGTGAGCGTGGAGTGAGCTGTCAGTGTCATTCCACCTGATACTAGGGATTGACCAAGAATACAATCAACCGAGTTTACAATCATAATCGAGATTTTAATAATATTTTTTATGCTAATTTAATATGCAATTTGTTTTAATCTAGGAAAAAGGACATGTAGAAGTACTAGTCCAGGAAAAAAAACATAATTGATATTCTGACTAAGACTGTTTTGCTATTTTGTTTTAAACCCCCACCAAAATAGTAACTAATGTTTTGACAACTAAAATACTAATTTTGAAATTATATAAAATTATCAATAGAATTAGCATAAAAATATTATTAAAATCTCCATTATGATTGTAAATGTTTGCTTAGTCAATCCCTAGCATCAGTGGGATTACACTGACAGATCACTCCACGCAAGTTTTCACGGTGAGATTTTTACAGAATCGACCGGCAGATTTCCTATTAAGAATTCAGCTTTCGATGTATGTTATTTCATATTCCTTAATTACAATGTACGGAATATCATTTCTTTGAAGACGTGTGGTATTTTAATAATTTGTTTTGAATATTTCTTTTGGGTGTTATTAAGTACAAAAAAAGTTATGAATAGGAATTCAAAATGCATAACGATGTAGATACCTGGTAATTAAAATATCCACCGTAGAACACACCTCCCAAATAAAATACTTACCTAAACTCTGGGGTAATTGCGTAACACGCTAACTGTTGGAA
Organism: Eremobia ochroleuca; assembly: GCA_949629135.1. Classification (NCBI taxonomy): domain Eukaryota; kingdom Metazoa; phylum Arthropoda; class Insecta; order Lepidoptera; family Noctuidae; genus Eremobia; species Eremobia ochroleuca. The sequence continues at coordinate 4,101,962 of OX451388.1, forward strand.
TGGCTTTAATTTTGACAGTTCAACAAGATTCATTGCGTTATTTACGTTGTTGAGCAGACATATTTTTGGAACTTATGAAGCAATGCATTATCAATATCCTTTAAAATTATTCAGATTGTGATTAATAGTGGAATTAGGGTGCTGTAATCACCGCGTTACTGGACAAAAGGGCCAAACTTGGTAATACTTTCTGTATAATAAATTTTTATACATATTCCAGTAATCTGTGCCAAGGTAAACATATTGCATAATGTACATACATTACTGTTCATACACATAAAGTACACAGTGGGTTGCCATTGCCAGAATAAACAGAAATAAAATAACAGATGTATGGTAATGACTGTGCTTGGTTGGGACTCAATAATTACGACGATGACGTGATAAAACTACGGACATTATTCACGTATGATACAGATGGTTGACGTGAGAGCAGTGGGGTAATTGCGTAACATACAATGTAGGTAACAGTAGCAATGGCTTTCATTTTGACAGTTCAACAACATTATTTTTTTTACGTTGTTGAGCAGACAAATTTTTCGAACATATGAAGTAATGGAATAGCAATATTGTTCGGGATCGCTCAGGAGCTTTGTTATTAACGCGAAGTATTGCCGGAGGTTGAAGCGGCGGCGTGGAAGTTTTTAGTGCGGGCTGGGGTCAGCTTCGGAAGTGGTTTATGCAGAGACTGACGCGCTGATTTCTTGCACTTGATAATAAAACGCTCGGTGTATTGTTCTCTTCTTATTTATTTTCTTGTTGTACTACTGGATTTGAAGTGTTCTCTTCAGGATTGCTTGCTGTTGACTGAATATCGAATGACAAAATGTCCCTATTTTTATACTGCTCAACCTAACGGTACATAACGGTACTTTACCCGGCCAACTAATCACAGCTTGCCATAACGGCACTTTAACTGGTCAGCCAATCACAAAGGATCTCGATTAGCCAATCAGAGCGAGGCAGGATACCGGGTAACTTTCTTAAGTACCTCGAAACTTTACCGTGATGAGAGCCGCGTGACAATATTTACGTTTTTCGTTAATTTTTATGAAGTATACATAGGTAACTTATACATTATTAGCTTCTATGTACTACGAACTATCTGATAAATTATAATTATAATGAAAACATGACATAAACACTAACTATTGCTTAAGTCTAACACTAAGTCTACTACAAGTATGAAGGATTACAATATGGCATTATTCACTTACATACGGTTATATTAATGTCTATGTATCACTTAGGTTCTGTATACACATTATAGGTTACACATTATGTGGTCGTGCACATTCTCCCGCCGTCGCGACGCCGCGACTCTGTTGGTAGCACGACGATCTTTCTGGTGGGACGACGTAGAACGTGGCCGCTGCTGGTGGTGACGTCCACCACTCGTACCTCTCCGTCGGCTCCTGGGTATAGTTGGCTAATGCGTCCTCGTGGCCAGACGTTGCGTGGCAGGTTACTATCGCAGACGATGACTAGGTCATCCACTTTAGGTTGTGTACCTGTATTGTTGGGCTCCCGCCGGTGCTGTAGTAACGGTAAGTACTCCTTGACCCATCTTTTCCAGAACACATCTGCTAGTACCTGGGCTCGCTTCCATTGCTGGCGAGCTGTCATGTCCTTTTCTTCGAAGTGGCCGGGTACCGGAACATGGGGATTCGGCCCAATGAGTATATGGTTCGGCGTCAGAGCTTCTGGTTCTAGGGGGTCGACAGAGACGTGAGTCAAGGGTCGTGAGTTCACTGTGTTTTCGACCTCGATCAATAGTGTTGTCAGTGTCTCGTCGCTCGGGCATCGCTCGTTCAGCGTGATGCGTAATGCTTCTTTCACTGATCGTACCATTCTTTCCCATGTTCCCCCCATAAATGGTGCTGAGGGTGGGATGTACTTCCACTTGATGTGGTGACACGTGGTCTCGTGGTGCATGGCTTCGAGTGCGGCCTGGCCGAGTTCCTTCTCTGCGGCTTTAAAGCAGGTGGCGTTGTCGCTCCATATCTCCTTGGGGCAACCTCTTCTGGCCATGAACCTTCTTAAGGCTGATATCGCCGAGTCAGCGGTCAGCGAGTGGGCGACTTCTATGTGGATCGCTCTGGAGGTCATACATGTGAAAAGCGCACCGTACCTCTTCTCTCGGTGGCGTGCGACTGTGACCTCGATCGGTCCGAAATAGTCGAGTCCGGTAAAGGTAAATGGCCGCGCGTGATGCGCCAGGCGTGCTGCCGGTAGGTCACCGGTGAGGGGGATTGTTGGTTTCGCTTTTCTTATGCGACACTGTAGGCAACTTTTCACTGTGTTTCTTACTGCTGGGCGTATTTTTAAGATCCATAGTCGTTGTCTTAATTCATTTACGACCATTTCTACACCGCCGTGATGTAGCTTTTCATGTACATGTGCTATGTACAGGCGTGTGTAGGTTTGTTTACCTTCCAGTATTGGTGGATTGGAGGTGTCTTCTTGTATGTCTCGGGCTGCGGCCACTCTTCCTTTCAGGCGCACGATACCCTGTTCGTCCATGTACACACTGAGCTGGCGCAGTCGATCGTTGTTGCTGGGTGAGTCCCCTTTTGTTATGCGGTCAATCTCGGCCGCGAAGCTTTCCTTTTGGCTCGCTTTTATCCATAGTTGCTCCGCCTTTATTAGACATGAAGCGGGCAGCTCGTGATAGCGATTTGTGTGTCGAGGCGAGTCTCTTGTTGCTTGCGTCGGGGGTGGCGCCTTTTTTGCAATTCGCCAGTCGGGGTCGTTGACCCTTGCTTTTATGGTCCGTTTTCGGGTGGCTGCGACTGTACTTCTGTTGGGCCGGCACAGTTCGATGAACTGTAGCACTCTTGCTGTTGCCCTTATGAGTCGGGTCCACTTTGAGAATTTTTCTATGTGTGGGAGTGGACTTTGACTGGGGTCGCTCTCCAACTGATGTAGGTTACATCTCTCTTTCTCTTCTCCTGTATCGTATTTCACAGCTTTCTCTTCTTTTGGCCATTGAGACTCCGGCTTTTTCAGGAAGGGAGGCCCTTGAAACCATCTGTGAGTGGCAGTGAAATCGTCTGGCGTATCTCGTGTGGCGTCGTCTGCCACATTGTCTTTTGAAGAGAGCCACCTCCACTCGTTTTTCTTAGTGGTTTCTTCGATTTCCGCGAGGCGATGAGCTACGAATGACTTGTAGGTGCGTGGCTCTGACCGGATCCACACTAATACTGTGCGTGAATCACTCCAGTAAGTCTGGCTCGCTACCTCGTACTCGTGCTCCCTTTTTACTGTTTGTGCGAGGCGCGCACCCAGTAAGGCGGCCTGTAGTTCGAGCCTGGGCATCGATACAGGTTTCAGTGGTGTCACCCGGTTCTTGGCGGCCGCTAGGGCTACGTGTACACTGCCGTCGGCTCGTTCTGTTCTCCAGTATATTGCCGCGGCGTAAGCTTGCTCGCTGGCGTCGACGAAGGTGTGCAGCTGTCGTGAGGTGCTTGGTTCGATGTCGTAGCATCGCGGTATTCTCAGCTGTTTGATTCCGCTGAGTGACGTCATCCATTTCTTCCACCTGTCTTCTAATTCCGTTGGTATTGTGTCGTCCCAATCGGTTTTGTAGCTCCAGGTGTCTTGAAATATTCTCTTGGCTGGGGTGGTGATTGGCGATATTAACCCCAGTGGGTCGAAGAGTGCCATTATGATGCTCAGGGCTTCTCGTTTTGTTGGAGGACGATTGTTTTCTTTTACTTCTGCTGGTATCTTCATCGTGTTTGTGTTGAACCCGATGTGATCTTCTTTCACGTACCAGAGTAGTCCGAGCGTCCTTTCTGTTTCTATGCCACCTAGGCTTACTGTGGCTGATTTGTTTTGTTCTGGTGGGTTGAACTCCTCGATGGTTCTTTGGTTGTTCGATGTCCACCCGTCTAGTATGAACCCTGCCTTCTTGTGGATGAGGTCGACTGCTTTTATTGTTTCTCGTGCTTCCATAATGGTGGGGAAGCTTTGCAGGTAGTCATCCATGTAGTGGTTCTTATGTATCGCTGCTGCCGCTTCTGGGTAGGTGGTTGCAAACTCGCTCGCGTTTTTATTCTTAATATAGAGAGCGGTGCACGGTGATGAAGTGGATCCAAATATGACTGAGGTCATGCGATATTCTTCCGGTTTGCCCTCCCGCCGTTTGCCTCTCCACAGGAATCTGAGGGCATCTCTGTCTTCTTGTCTGATTTTCACCTGCATGAACATTTCTTTTATGTCTCCGCTGACAGCGTATGCGTGTTGTCTGAATCGCATAATCACTCCAGGGAGAGACTGTAGCAGGTCTGGTCCCGAATGCAGCATGTCGTTTAGGCACATGCCGGCGGCTTTTGCTGATGCGTCATGAACCAGCCGAGGCGGTTTGTGTGGCTTCGCTGGGTTGATGACCGGGAAGTGAGGCAGGTACCAGGTCTTTCCTTTTGGAGCTGGTACGGGCGCTTGTTCTGCATAACCGGATTTAAACAGGTTGTCCATTCGTTCTTCGTATTTTGATTTCAGATCTTCATCTTTATCTAGTTTCTTTTCTAGCGAACGCAGGCGTCGCTCTGCTTCGTTGTAGTTGTTTGGTATCTGGAAGTCCTTTTCTTTCCATAGCAGGCCGGTTTCGAATCTGCCGTCCGGCAGTCTTTTGCTGGTTTCTTCTAGTATCTGTATGGCTTTCTGTTCTGGATCTTCTTTTGGTTTCTTTGGCTCGATGCACAAGGATTCGAGTTTGAAGTAGTCCTTGATTGTTTCTTCCATTGATGGTTCATCTTCTTTTTCTCTGAGTTTTCCACAGAACGCTACCTTGGCTGTGAGTGAGCTGTGACAGCCATGGAGGACCCAGCCGAGTTGTGTGAGGGAGGCAACTGGCTGGTTACGGCGTCCGGTGCGTAGTTTCCTTGACACTATGAGGTGCCAATTATCTTGACCAATCAACAACTTAGGTGAAGCACGTTCGTATGCGATCTGATCCTTGATGTCGATCAGGTGTTCGCAATCTTCCAGGTGGCGGTCGTATATCGTCTCTGGTGTGAAATTCAGTCTTTCCACTGTACGTGCGGCTTCTATTTTGTATTCTTCCTCTGCGTACTTTCCTCTTATGCTGAGGTTAATGATTTTGCTGCTGTCGTGTTTAATTTCGTTGCCGATTCCTTGGATCCACATAGTGTTTGTGGGTCCGTCGGCTCCTATGACGTCAGCTATCGATGCGTCCACCAGTGTGACTGTGCTTCCTTCATCTAGTAGTGCATATGTTTCGATGCTTGTGTGCGGTCCCTTTAGTATGACGGGAGCGATCTTCAGGTATGCACGTCGACGGTCACATGGTTTCACTGTTGATGTGACTTCTAGTGCTGGTGCTGCTGTTTCTTTCCTGGCGGAGTCGCTTGACGTATCTTGATTCTTCTCATGGTGCAGCAACTTATGATGTCTCATGGGGCATCCCTGTTTCCCACACGGTGGGGCTTTGCATTGAAGTCGGCGATGTTTGCTTCGCAGACAGCGGTAGCACATGTTATTTTTCTTTGCTACTTCCCATCTGGAGTTTGTATCGAGTGCGACGAACTGCTGGCAGTCAGGTAGTTTATGGTTTTGTTTGCACTGCGGGCAGTGTTCATCCGATGTCGTTCTTCTTTCTGTAGCGAAGATGCGTTCTGTCTTTCTATTCTTTCGATCTCTTCCCATGTAGTCGTCATTGGTCATCTCTGGTAGAGCGTAGGCGCCGCACTTGTCTGCTTCTTCGTTTAAAAACATGGAGATCTTCTTTAATTCAGGTGTATCTTCTTTCTTTTTCGCGGCGTAGTCGTACCATTTGCTTTTCAGTATGGGAGTGAGCTTTTCGTTTATTATTCGCGCCATCTCAGGACTGTGTAGGTATTGTGTCCTTCTCAGTGCTTCGATGGTGCCCACTATATTTGTTACTCGGCCGGCGAAGATACATAGTTCTCTGGGGTTGTCTGTGACCCGGTTCAGTGACTTGAGCTTCTCCATTTCAACGTGGATGAGTGCTTCTGGTCTTCCGAACCTTCTTTGCAGGGCGTCCATGACAATTTCTGGGTCTGGTTGGCTTACTATTAGGCAGCCGACCGCTTCTTTTGCTGTTCCTCGTAAGCTACGACGTATGCGCGCCAAGTTTTCTGTTCTTGTGAAGTACTTCAATGTCTCTTCATAAGCCGCCTTGAAACCGAGCCAGTCTGCACAGTTTCCATTAAATAGCGGTAGTTCTTGAATGTACTTCGGAGGTTCCCTTGTGCTTCTTACCGCTTGAGAGAGAGCGGCGGCGAGGGTGCTTACGTCTATTAGAGGCTGATGTGTATCTTCTTGCCTTGGTGTTACTTCAACGGGGTCTTCTTGCTTCTTCTTGGCCTCTTGCGATGGTTGTGGTTGACTTGCTTCAGGTTCTTTTAACCATGTACTTATTCGGACTGAAGCTAGGTCATCTTCCAATTCTTCTTCATCTTCTGAGGTGTCTTCTTCTGCTTGAAGACGCTGGACCCGCACTTGTTGTAACTCTATTTCGGCTCTTGTTTGCTCGAGCTTCAGTTCGGCCAACCTTTCTTTCGCCTTCAAATCCGCTAGTTGCTTTTTACGAGAAACTGCCGAGCAGCGTGACCGAGCGTTCGTGGGTTTCAACGTGCGCTGCGATACTTTGTCCTTTTCTTTACGGGACGCGGCGCTGGTGTCTTCTGTTCCAGATGTAGTGGTAGTTTCCTCCGTGGCGGTCGAACCACTGGTTCCGCTGCTGTTGCCCGACGTGTCGGTAGCGGTGTTCGATGTGCCACTGGTGCGGGCATTTCCTGGCGCGGTCTCTTCTACGGCCGTAGGTGTCCTCAGCTCTTCCTGCCGGCGCTTTGTTCGTTCCCCGTCTTGACTTCGTGTTAAAACCATTTTCTTGATGCTGGCTGATGATCCGGCTGCGAAGGACCAATAATGTTCGGGATCGCTCAGGAGCTTTGTTATTAACGCGAAGTATTGCCGGAGGTTGAAGCGGCGGCGTGGAAGTTTTTAGTGCGGGCTGGGGTCAGCTTCGGAAGTGGTTTATGCAGAGACTGACGCGCTGATTTCTTGCACTTGATAATAAAACGCTCGGTGTATTGTTCTCTTCTTATTTATTTTCTTGTTGTACTACTGGATTTGAAGTGTTCTCTTCAGGATTGCTTGCTGTTGACTGAATATCGAATGACAAAATGTCCCTATTTTTATACTGCTCAACCTAACGGTACATAACGGTACTTTACCCGGCCAACTAATCACAGCTTGCCATAACGGCACTTTAACTGGTCAGCCAATCACAAAGGATCTCGATTAGCCAATCAGAGCGAGGCAGGATACCGGGTAACTTTCTTAAGTACCTCGAAACTTTACCGTGATGAGAGCCGCGTGACAATATTTACGTTTTTCGTTAATTTTTATGAAGTATACATAGGTAACTTATACATTATTAGCTTCTATGTACTACGAACTATCTGATAAATTATAATTATAATGAAAACATGACATAAACACTAACTATTGCTTAAGTCTAACACTAAGTCTACTACAAGTATGAAGGATTACAATATGGCATTATTCACTTACATACGGTTATATTAATGTCTATGTATCACTTAGGTTCTGTATACACATTATAGGTTACACATTATGTGGTCGTGCACAAATATCCTTCAAAATCATTCAGTATTATTCAGTACTTGCACGGTGCTGTTTCCAATTACATTAAAGGTTGGTTATTTTGTATTCTCGTGAGCAGCTGCTTTCGCAGACAGTTCCATTAATTTAGCGACACTATGCCATCGCCGAACGCACCCTAATTGCGAAACACACTATTACTCTCAATTTGAATAATTTTGAAGCATATTGCTAATCCATTGCTCCATATGTTCGAAAAATGTGTCTACTCAACAACGAACATAGCGCAATGAATGTTGTTGAACTGTCAAAATGAATCCCATTGCTACTGTTAGTGTGTTACGCACTTAGCCTGCTGGAAGTATTTACAGAGGAGTTATTATAGCTTCCATCAGAGGTTTCGTCCGCGTGGAGTTCGGAAATGATCACACAAGATCGTACTACCGGGATTAAACAAAAGGATCCTATGAATCTAGACGCATGATTTTGGAATCAACGTTTCTGTTTGATTTATGTAACAATTCACTAGATTATATAGACATAAGCCATAGAATAAGTTATGTAGTACCCAGAACTATTATGTGTCGAGGTGTGCGCGCACGACCGCTGCCGCGCCTTTTGCTGTATGTAACCTCTTGTCGATTAAACGCAGGATCGCGAGCGCTCATACGGCGCGGGCGTCTTACTACTCAGTTCAATAAGATTTTCCGGAATATTGAGTTCTTTGCTGTTTCCGCTGGAAAATTATAAGTAATTATAGCAGAATTAAGTACACAACAATCAAATCCTAAAATCATAATCTTACCCCAACACAAGCGTCTCTGATTATTTACTGGGACTGTCTCAATTCATGTATAGAATGTAGAATTTGAGACACAATAAGCATTTTGAATTTGAATTTTTTGAATAATCTCTACTTTAAACATTCTATTATATGTATCTTCTTTCTCTTTTTATTATTTTTACCTGTCTATGTTTCAGTTTAGTTTTATTTTTTTATATTTGAGCATACTCGTACTCTCTATTCAATGTAAGTAATTTATATCACGCGCCGTTCGTGTTTGTTTAACTTTTTTACTCCCATTTTAGTTTTAAGTTTATTTATTTATTTATTTGGGAAAAACAAACAATTGTACAATATGTTTTACATAAAAGAAAAAGGAAAAGTATATAAATAAGACATATGGTTAATTGTACAATCAACAACGTTTCCACAGATTACTTGTGTACATTATTAATTGGTTAAGTACAAATTCAATTTAAATACTAAGTAGGTATCTTAAACTTTTAGCTTAGTTACTAATCGCACTTAATTTTATTTTTGACCATCACACAAACTATCAATAATTTTTTTCTTGAAATCACTTTGAGACAGAAAGAAGATATCTAAATGATAAAAGTGCTTATTATAAATTTAAGTTTTATACCATAACATTGTAAGTAGTTAATGTGTAACCGTTTATTTTCCCAAATAAAATATGTTCTAACCTACTTCATGGTCTATCCATGTGCTATATTATATCCAAATCCAATCAGCAAGGTAGCATACCTTTTCACACTAAAAGAAAAAAGAGCACTGAGGCCAGCTTGCCCCATTAGGGTGCGTTTCCACAGAAGCGGAGCTGGGCGAAGCGGAGCAGAGACGTGCAGGAATCGACTAATCACAATGGTTGAAATCCTCATCGCGTCACTCGTCTCGTCTGTGATTGGACGATTCCTACACGTCTCCGCTCTGCTCCGTGCAGCTCCGCTTCTGTGGAAACGCACCCTCACACTGGGCACAAGTTAAAGTGCATTGCAAACCCGCTCCCGCACCCGCAGTGTAGACCACATCCATTCTTACAATTACAAAATAAAGAATTAAGTAATTCATCTGGAGCTGGTGGTAACATCGTTGCTTCAGAAATTTATTCTTCAGCACCAACCCTATTCCTGGAGTTCTAAATCATGCCCTAACCATTTTATAACTTTATAAGAGGTATTATTCACCGAGATTCACGGTTGACCTTGCATTACAGTATGTCGGTCATTCTCCAATTTGGCGTTCTTTGCCTAATTACCGTAACCTTTTTTATTTTTCACTGACTTGACTTAAACACATTAAAATATAAAACAGATCAAAGATACGAATTCAATAATTAATGTGGCATGTAACAATTAATGGTGGTTTTCTAGTTAATGAGACTTAAAAATTTTATGGGTATGGTAATTAGAAAAACTGAATATTTAATGCTACGGTAATTAGAAAATATCATCAAGTCTATGTAAAATATGATATAATGAAATGATAATAACACACATTAATAATTTTTACACATATAATTATAATTAAAGCAATAGAATTAACGATGTCACTCATAACCATAACCCATAGTAAAAGAGACACTTTATCATTGCTATAATTTATTAAAAATTAGACACTTTCAATGAAAATCAGGTAAAAACAAACTAAATAAAACAAACATTGTCTTAATTAAAAAAGGTAAGTAGGATGGAACTTAAAAAGAATAATATTCTAAATCTTCTTGGATAATAAGAATAGATCTCAATTGTTTCCAATTTTTCCTTTTCCTTTTGTCTTTTATAGTAAGCTCTGAAATTTTCCCTATTTCTTTTTTGAGTTTTCTTCCGGTTTTTTGGTGATATTTCGCAGATATTTCGCAGATGGCACGATATCGCGGCTACAGTTAGTAAACAAGTATTAATTTTTCATACAACGGTAATTATAAACATATGGTAATTAGTATACGGTAATTAGAAAACGATAGATGATCTTAAAAATGCTGAAATCCGACACAGTATGCAAATACTAGCTTATTACAACATACGGAGGTCAAAGTAATGTCTCCATTTACAGGATCAACTTGGGTCTAACTTAAAAAATCAAGTATTAAAATAAGTACAACGGTAATTAGAAAAGTTTTTAACCAAGGCTACGGTAATTATATACTCACGTGCTTTATTGGCGGTACACTAACTTTAGAGACTTGTAACTACTGATGGGCCGCGGCACACACTCAGAAGACGCGACGAGTACGGTAGTGATGTGCCAAATACTGTTAATTAGGGATTTGCACCCAAGAACATAAAATGTCACGGCAATTATAACTTTCGATTGGACATGCGGTTACTTAATGATAATTATTTATAGACTGGTTCTATTGAGTCGATATTTTGTTATGCGATACACGTTGCTTAATACCGTTTATAACGTTGAATGGATCAAAGTAAATCTGTACGTTATAAAAATTACAAGCAAGTTTTAACATTAAGTTGGTGTGCGGACACGCCACGGTAATTAGAGAACAGAGGTTCTTTGAACATAGGTTAAATTAATTTAGTCTTAACTACTTAAAACAGAAGCCAATGTTTTGGTTTACAGCTAGATACGGATGCTGTCTAACATATAAAAAAAATTGCATGATTGAATATGATAATATTACGGATTATGCAAGCCCGGACAGGTAAAACTTGCTAATCGGAGAATGGCCGATGTATGGTTGAGCGGTGCGCGCTCTCCGGCCTCTATCTCAAAAACAGTTGAGTGCGTGAAAAATTGCTTCGTCCGAAATCTATCGCAAATTTTACGCTTTACAATTTTATAATGGATGTCAACATCATTGGAGCTATAGAAACTTAGATAATCGCGAAAAACCGATGTTTGTGACCTTTGACCTTGAATAATTTACGCAGACACGAGATTTTATAATACTTTTGAGACAAATTTTAGAACGCCAAATTGAAGGTGTATGTAACGTTTCTAGCTTCTTATCTCTCATTCCGAGGTTAACCCCTTTTTTTTGCATAAATGACTGGACTAGTGCGAGCCTTACTACTAATTCATAAGCACTAAAACAAAGATAACTCATTATTAAACCTTTTAATAAATATTTTCCACCTACATACTTTTGCTCTTTAAACGACCAAACACTGTCCGCTCTTACAATATTTGAATGCCATAAAATATACGTAAGTCCGAAGAATAAAATTAAGCTCCATCGATAAAGTCCCGACTGTCCGGAGGCCATTACTGCGATGACAAAGGGGTATTGAAAGATTGAAATTATGATATTGAACAGACCAGTTATACCTTCTCTCGAATGGAGTGTTAAAGATAAAAGGGCAGCCAAGAAAAATCAGAGAGCAGTGTTGGCCCAGTGGTAATGGCTGCGACTTACGAGTTGTTGGTCGTAGGTTCGAACCCTGACAGGCGTTTTACTTTGTGTAAATTATTTCATCACCACTGCTCTCAAAGCGGTGAAGGAAAACATCGTGAAGAAACCGGCATGTCCTAGAACCAAAAATTCGAAGACATGTGACATCTACCAACCCGCACTGGGCCCACGTGGTAGATTATAGCCCACTCCCTCTCGAAGAGAGGAGGCCTGTGTCCCAGCAGTGGGAACAATATACTAATAGGCTGATTATGATGAAAGTAAAAATCGGAAAATTATTGTTTGTAAGTGGTATAGTGTTTGTAGGCCGTACATAAATGATCAACTCCTTTCACTCATTGATCAAGATCAATGAGTGAAAGGAGTGGATGAGGTTCTGCGTTGTTAATAAGGGCCTAGTTTTTTTTTGTAGTTGTTAGTATTCCAGTAGGTACATTTATTAACCACTAGCTCCTGCCCGCGAGTTCGTCCGCGTGTTTCTTGTTCCCCAAACCAATCCCGTCGCATCGCATCGTCTGCCTGCGCTATTACATTTTGCTGGGCTCCAAGGGTCCTAGCGTGGTGTTAAATATCCTATAGCCTTCCTCAAGAATTGGACTATCAAACGCAAATAATTTTTCCGTTGTAGTTCCAGAGATTATCGCGTTCAAACAAACAAACTCTTCAGCTTAATTAGGTATTCGTATATGTATTGGTTAGTTGGTAGTTCTAGTTTCTCTAGGCGTACCTAAGTAGTGTACCTACATTTGTAAACATTTTCACAAAATAATAGTCTTTGAATGCATTCTATAAATGAATACTTTTAGTTTAGTACGTTAACGCCTACAATTTTTTTTATAGCAAACATGTTTCTGTGCTGCCTTTTTTTAAGTCAACCAGATACATTTTTCTGCCTTTAAAATTTTTCCGTGGTCTTCAACGAGGATCATTATATTATTTTATACTAGCGATCCGCCTCTGCTTCGCACGGCAATTATTATTTCGTACATTTTAAACCTTCCGGATGTTGGAAACCGCATCAAAATCTGTTCCGTAGCTTAGATAAACAATGCTGTCAAACAGACAGACACGTAGCAACTTCAATTTATATTATGTATAGATAAATAAAATACAGTCTCATAGCTATGACTACATAAACAGTCTTATATAGAGGAACAATCAAAGTGTGTCTATTTCCGAAGTTTTAGTAAGAATCCCGGTTGAATGTTAAGGCTGTCGTTATGGGCAGATAAGATCGCTGGCGGAAATTAAGAGGAAATTGTATTTGTTTCTTATACAGCGACGATGTCACAATAAAGGCGATATCCTTGCGACGCTGCCGTAAATGTTAATTTTCTATTACAATTATTATTAGCTTAGCTGGGTAGATAATAGTTAATCGGCAAGGGATTCTTTGTATTTTACATTACTTTTTATGTAAGTGACTAGTATATTTGAATGACTAAATAGCAATTGCTGCTAGATTTTAGTACCTAGCAAGTCTACTTTTGATACTGATCTGAAAAAAACAGTTATATTGGAATTCCGCGGTCTACCCTAGCGCATCCGCATCCCCCACAATTTTCGGTCTGTTTATTAATTGCAGTTTGCAAGATTATTTTATTATTTCACCAGTTGATGCAACTGATTTTTGTTTTTAATATTCGATGCATAACGTTAGTTATTTGATGTTATTTATACTTTTGATCAGATAAACAAATAACTTATCACATCTTTTCCATGCATTGTGTGCAACGAAACGTAATATTTCTGACGCGGGCGCCGAACGCGTCTGTCAAGTCAATTTTAAAAGTTGACGGTTAATTTGACTGTTACGCGAACGAAAGATTTTCAAACACCGCTGTTTTTGAAACGGACTTTTAATTATTTAATTAACAAGCCTTGTGATTCATGTGACGAGAAGGAACCGTTACAATTATCGTTTAAGTTGTGGGCAGTTTTGCTGGTCTTCGTTCAATGACAAATATTAAAAGTTTTGTGGTGCGTTAAAATGGTCAAAATGGAAAGAGCCCCAGGGCTACGCGGGGCGAAGAATTCGTCCACTGCCTTAGCACCATCTAAGAGTGGATCAACACAAAATATGGCTGCAAACGTCAAGGTTGTTGTGAGAGTTCGGCCTTTGAACACCAGGGAATTAGAAATGAACACGCGCGTCGTGGTAGACGTTGTGGACGATAAGATGCTTGTGTTCGACCCTAAAGAGGAGATGCGACCTTTTTTCTACCAAGGAGTCCAGCAGCCCAATAAAAACTTTTTAAAGCGCGCGAATAAAGAGTTGAAGTTTGTGTTTGACAATGTTTGCGGGTTGAATGCGACCAACAACGATGTCTTCGAGACTACCACAAAGGATATCCTGACTTCTTTGATGGAGGGCTACAACTGTTCAGTGTTTGTGTATGGGGCCACTGGCGCAGGGAAGACTTTCACTATGATTGGCAACAAAGAGCACCCAGGCATCACATATTTGACTATGGAACATCTTTTTTATACTATAAACTCTTTTGAGAATGAGAGGGAGTTTGATATTGGAGTTTCTTACATTGAAGTAAGGAGTTTCATGTTACTTTTGTGGTTTCTCAAACTAATTAATATAGGTAGTAGTTAGTACTTGGAACTTGTACTTGGTGTGGAACTTTTCCATGCTAAAGTTGTTGTTGTTTTGTTTTCATTAACCATGCAAGCTTGACCTATAAACTTAATAATTGATAGTTGTCAACTAGAGAACTAATTAGCGTGCTTGTCTCCTTTAGAATGTAAATCCACTTTATGAATACCTAAAACAAAAGTTAATAAATTACCTTTATTGATTCAGGGCTGAAGATGAATTCAATTTTAAACTTTTTCCTTATGTCATATATTATTTATCACATTTATTTATTTACATGTTTATTAAAATTTCCTCTACTTACTAGTCAATAAACTTGCATATTTTTCAAATTCCAGGTATACAATGAAAATGTATATGACCTACTTAAACCATCAAGCACTCCACTACAACTGCGAGAAGACTCCAAGTATGGTGTCATGGTGGCCGGCCTGACACTAAACAATATCAAGACCGCGAGGGAACTGCTCAATATGCTGGAGAACGGCAACAAGAATAGGACACAGCACCCCACTGATGCTAATGCAGAAAGCTCCAGGAGTCATGCTGTCTTTCAGGTTTTTTATTTTATTATAGAGTCATAAGTGTTGCTGAGTTGTTTCACATTAAGTAGGTGGCCACTTGCGACCACTAGACCAACGAGGCACGTGACCTCTCTCAGGATTGGCATCTCATCCCTGTCGGATTGCCATCTCATCGGACTATGAGATTGAGGCAAGAGAGTGCACCTGTTTCGATGGCTAGTCTCCACTGAGATTGGCGTCGATCTATCGTGGCTATCTAAGAATGAGACAAAAATAGTTTTGCACTCGACATGCACGTTTTGTTCTATCAGTTTGTTGAAACCCGGATGAGGGATGGCTGCATTTTTTAATCCCGGCACCTCCGCACATATACTCACAATCGTGTGACTAGCAAATTATTCCTGAACCTCACGTATCTGAGGGTCTGACTGCTCAAGACCAGCTTACATGAGATTTTTTTCAGTATTTTTTCCAGGACCTCTGAACACTCCAAACGATTACTAAGTTTTCACTGATCTATGTGAGTTTTTTTACTCCCGGTTGCAAAGTGTATGGGTGGAGTTTGGTAAGTGTGTGTAACACACCTTAAATCTATCTTTACAGGTTATGAGCATAGTAACCAATTCTATCTATCTAATCTAATTAGCCTGTACCGTCCCACTGCAGCGCAAAGGCCTCCCTCTCCCCTTTCCACACAATTCTGTCTTTTGCAAGTGCTGGCCAGTCCTTACGGTAGGAGTCAAACTCGTCCCGCCATCTTCGTCTTGGCCTGCCGCGATGGCATCATGTGTATAGTGGGACCCAATTGGTGGTTCTCATACACCATTTGTCATGTGGCAAACATGTCCGGCCCAGTCCCACATAAGTAGCGACTTCTGGGTAACGTCCGTTATCTTGGTTTTGGCAAGCAGTATTGTGTTCCTTATACAGTCAGAAATTCGAACCCTCAGGATACTACGCTCCATGACTTGCTGACTAACCTCAAGCTTGGACCTCTACTGAAGTGTGAAAGACCAGGTTTGAGCACTATACAACGTGTAACGTTAAATGCGCAAAACCCCAGAGACCCCAACTGATTTTTAATTCAATTGACCTATTTCAGAGAGAAAATAAGTCATTAAAAAATTGTAAAGGTTTTATGTGCTGTTTTAGTTTTACTGGCCATTCTGATAGTTTCTTGCGTCTGCGATGACGCTTTATCGAGGGAGGAGTCGTCACCGGGCCGCTGCGCCGTGCTGACATTGTTTCACCTATTAATAAATAGACATGGCAACGTTTTTAATGAAGATTTTTTGAAAAATATGACCTATATTAAAAAGTGGTTCAATAATTCTGCTCGTTATTCTGATCAAACTATTTTCAGGTTTTGCGCATTTAACGTTACACGTTGTATATGAGAATGGGGAGAATACACTGTCCATAATTCTCCATTTGAGACATAGTGGTAGATCATCTCCTTTTAGAAGATCTTTGATTGACCAATAGGTCCTCCAGGCGCTCTCGGTGCGTCAAGCTACTTCTTTAAGTTCATTGAGCAACTTCATAGTAACCAAATTAAGAAATACTATTAGATTCTAAATAGTTCATTCATCTACCGACTTTGTCAATAGGTATATGTCAAAATGCGCTACAAGACAAGCAGTCAGCTCCGCATAGTCAAGTTGTCCATGATAGACTTGGCGGGAAGCGAGCGCGCCTCTGCTACCGGCTGCATCGGCGACCGGTTCAAAGAAGGCGCTAATATCAACAAGAGTCTACTGTCTCTGGGCAACTGTATCAATAGACTGGCTGATGGTAGCAGTTATATTCCTTACAGGTAAATTATAATATTGATTTAAGTTCCTTTCAGAAAATGGTACTTAGGGGGCCATCCAAACTGGGTGCTTGGCTTCGAGTATACTTGTAAACGCCGTGCCCTTAAGTATAGGAAGCTTTGGAAATATTGCTGTATTAGGGTTCTGACCTTAAAAGGATAAAACTGATCTTATAAAGGTTCTGCCTTTATGAGATCAGTTTTTCCAACCAATACCAAACTATTAGTGTTGTTGGTTGTATAGCACTATTTTACTATCATACTAAGAAACCTTTTAGTCACGCTCTGTTATATGCTGATACAATATCTGTAAAATAACATAAAAATTATAACCAAAATCTATCCCTCAGAGACTCAAAACTGACGCGCCTTCTAAAAGACAGTCTCGGCGGCAACTGCAAGACAGTAATGATCGCCAACGTATCCCCCGCAAGCGTCAGTTACGAGGACACGTACAATACGCTCAAATACGCAGCCCGAGCGAACAAGATACAGCTCAGTATCAAGAAGAATATCGTCGATGGAGATATGAGGCTGTCGCAGTATGTGAAGATTAATGAGGAATTGAAGAAGAAGGTGAAGGAATTGGAGGCGAAATTGTCGCTGTCTAGTGTTAAGATGGTGTCCAGGGAACCGGACTTGGCTAAGGAGAAAGGTATGTTGTTATAAAAGAGACTATTACAATACTAGAATGTGTCAAATAATGGAGTGCCATAAAATAATACAGTTATTATTTGGCAAAAGCATAATCAGCTTATAATGTTGCTACTACTGGGACACAGGCCTCCTGTCTGTGAGAGGGAGTGGGCCGACACGAGGGCCTATTATTTGGCAATTAATTCATTATGAATATGAATGGCAAATTCCTATAATTCCTAAATTATATATACCTGCTGCACCTCGCGGTTTCACCCGCGTAAGTTTCGATTCCGTAGGAAAATCGGGATAAAATTTTTCTTTTTCTTTTTTTTTTAACATTCGTAGGTGATGATGATGTCATCAAACTCAAGCTGCATTTTTTTTTCTTCTCATTTTTTTATTCTGTCTGTATTATGATTACTGATTACATCTATACATATTATAAATATTAAAGTCGCTTGTCTCGCGTCTGCCTGTGTGGCCGCGTAGTTCTTTTAAAGTAGGTACGCAACGAATTTTGATGGAGTTTCCACCATCATTTCAAGAATTTAGTGTATGTATAATACATGAATATTAAACTTATAATATAGAGATCTCGACGTTTTGGCAAGTCGTAAAAACCGTGCGGGTCGCTAGTATTTGATAAATAAACATATTTTTTCTTTTAGCAAAAAAAGAATGGCGTAAGCGTATCTCAGAAGAAGAAGAGGTCTACAGCTTATTGGAGTCTAAGCTGCTGAGCTTGATGGCACGTCAGCGAGTGCTCGCGTTACGTCAGAGGCTGCGCACGCGCGCCTTCTCGCACGTCGCTGATCTAGCGCACCGGTCCTCCTCTGAAGCTATGGAACAGGTATTGCTATAGGCTAATCTTACTGATAATTATGGTCAATTTGCGACTGGTTGACGTAATCGTGAGTGTAGGTATGGAATATGGATAGCTCAGTTATCGAGAATTCGGGACTCAATGATCTGCAGTCCACCCAATATTACCTAATTTTCAATCCATTTGGCGCTGCCCTCAGATGGTTATATCGTTTTGTGAAAGTTCTTATTCCAGTAATAGGTAAACAGCAATAAGTATTTTGTGCTTAGATAATATGGTTTCATTATTAAATTGTCGAAATAAAAATGATAAAAATTGATATCTCCCAAATTCTTTTTCAATCTAGATGTGTAACGAAGAAATACCGCGACAGGAGCGCGCAGCCGAAAATTACATGAAACAATCTGTAAACCTAGACTCCAAAGTAATGACAACATGGACAAAATGGGACGAGAGCAAGAAGAAATTACACATGATCTGCGAACAAGCGCTTTCTGACTGCCGGGAATTAACAGACTTCGTTGACAAAGTACAGTTGCAGAGTGAACTACGACAGATCAAGGCCAGAGACAATCTGAGGCAGAAACTACTGTCCATAGAGAATGATGAGATCGAAGCCTTCACAGAGTATATGAGTGATATGCCTACTATGTTGAAAAAGTTGTACTTGACGCTAAAAGGGTACGACAAAGCCCCACCAGCATTGACATCTGAATACCTAGAGATTATGAAGAAAGCAAAGTCAGCCAAAGGCATCACGTGGTCAGACGACGGCAATGAAGGCGACGCACACTTCAAGTTCATCACAACTCTAGACGTACACAAACCTTCCACAACATTAGAATACAGCTTCTCCAAAAAAGATGACGTTAACGCTACTGTAGACATCATAACTGATAGTGAGGACCTAACAGACATAGAGAATAAAGAACCAATCAAATTATCAGCCAAGAAACGCAAAGGAACGCCGATCAAACTGCCTAACAACGAAACTATAATTATAAATGACTCCCTCGAGAGTTTGGACACGACGAGAAACTTAAATTCTGCAAAGAAGATCAAGAGGGAGTATGACATTGCAGCTGACATTGAAAACTATGGACCTATTGACCCTAAGGACTTGAACTCTACGTTTGTGTTGACTGGCAAGATGGAAGCGGCGTTGAAGAAACCTGTGAAGACAGAATTCAAGATGGAACATGTTTCAGTGAAGAGGGGATTGTCGGATAGGACCAATACTATGCCGCCCAGGACTATCAATTTTGGTGACAAGGGTATGTATTTACTTTTCATTTATAGAATTACTTCTTATCTTCGTAATTATGTGTTTACAGGTCTGTGCTACTGGTAGTGTCTATAATAAATTGCATTTTTCGCGTAGTGAGGATCAATAACTATTTTTGAGAAAAAAAAAGACAAGATTTCCTAAACACTTTGTATCAGTTCATTCTCGTATCATACCTTATCTACGAAAGCCTTCCTATAAAGTTCCAAACCAAAATAACATGTAATACATGCTCCTCAACAAGCCCTAAAACTATTCTAATTTAATGATGTTGACCAACATTATTCTGTGCAGCAAAAATCGTGAAGCCATTAATCGGCAAAGCGATACCGTTCCGAAGGCCGCCGGTACAGTCGAACCCTCCGCAAACGAGAAACTACGGCTTCGGGTCCAGCGTGCCCAGAGATGCGCAGACGCAGAACGTGCAAGGTACTACATAGTCAATAGCAATCTTATACATGTTGGGGTAGAGGCCTATTTCATTACTACTTGACAAAGTGATGCAAGCTATGTGACCAAAATGAAACATATTTTTTTAAAGTTGATTTGTTTAACCCCCTTTACTGCATAGGAAACCATATATGATTTGACATGTTTACAGTTTATTTTACTCTAAAAAAATAAAAAAACTAGCGTATAAATCCTAATGGGGTTTGTTTTTCATATCATTAGCAATAATAAAACACAACTATTTTGTCTATCATCACATACCACTTGGAAAAAAAAAATAAAATAATAAAAATAAAAATAATACACTAAAATTAATTCTGAAGCTTTAATAAAGACATTAACATAAAAAAAAAAAAATTGTCACTTATTTAATATATCATGCAGTAAAGGGTTAATACATTTGGAGATCCCGCCAAAAATAAGCAGCAATCCTATGTTGATTAAATAATATTTTTTATTTCTTAATATTTTTGCTAAAATAAACTGATTCTACAATATTTTGTAGTACATATTGTAGTACTTTGTATTACAAAACTTGATAGTCACTTCTCTGTAGTGAAACAGGCCATGGCGTTATTGTTTTTTTTTGTATTATAATGTGTGTGTCTTAATAAAATGTTTGTATTTACTGGATTATTCTAACATTTTAAACACATTTTCAAACAGTTATTGTAAGTTCAAAATACCGTAATAATTTGCGATAAAGGTTTTATCGAAATTATTTACGCTATGCGCTATTTTCAAAAGAAGGAGCATGATTGATTTGAAATTAATGAATTTAAAACAGCGAAACAGTTTGATTCTCAATCTGTGTTAATGTCAATACTAACACACATACTTGCACCATTGATTCAATATCAATTTGTACTACAAAGTTTAGCTCTCTAATTCATTATATACAGGGTCAAATTAAATTATCTAGCGAAACGCCGCAGACGTGATGGGTACCTATCGATATCTAAACATGATAAAACAAAAAGAAATTAATTTGATGAATTTTCAGTCAACGACCGCAGTTCATGTAGGAGACACTTGTAATCATCATCTGCCTAGCCTTTTCCTAACTATGTTGTGGTCGGCGTCCAGTCTAACCGGATGCAGCTGAATACCAGTATTTTACATGGAGCGAATGCCTGTCTGACCTCCACAACCAGCTACTGGGTAATACGATACCCCTTGGTAAGACTGGTTGTCAGACTTTCGGGATACTGACGACCTGAAACGACTGTCAAAGATGCACGAATGACAGCCGGGACCAACGGCTTAACGTGCTTTCCGAGGCACGGAGCGGATCTTGGTATGTGAAGATGGTCACCCATTCGCAGAAAAAACCGCTCCATAGAAAAACTCGAGCGCGTCAGATTAAGAGAAAGTTGATTAATTACATTGAGAAGATTGTATATCTCAATAATCTGACAATTTGAGCGTGACATTAAGAAACAAGCGAATCTCGAAGTTGTAAAAAAAAAACGTCACCTTGAAATACTCGAGCGCGTTTTTATTTTTTTTTTATTTTGAAGGAAACAATATTAGAATTACAAAGAACTAATAATCTGACAGTTTTCATGGGGCGATGTTAGTAGAATCGTGGAGCAAAGGTGAAGCGTACAGCGGCTGAGAGCTGTGTATTCCCCACTCCGCGTCTCACTTTCTTTCTCGCTCTTTCTCTATCTCTCACTCTCTCGCACCGTCCCTAAACTAACTAATGATCTATATTTAATTTTATATTAATAAATTATCCAATTTCTGTACGTAAATACGGATATATTATTTCTAAATTTCCTTCAAAATGGTCAGACTAGCGATATCCCTCCATATAATTGTCAGATTATTATTCAGGAGGACTATGACATCAACTTGACCCTCCTGCATAAAAATCTGACGCGCTGGAGTATCTCAAGATCACCTTTTTTTTTTACATATACAAAAATATATTATGAGTTTGTGGCATATCCAAATCGTCAGATATTTTAATAGGACACTTTTTAAGCTTTAGTTGACACACACTTCAATGTCTGACACGCTCGAATAACTTTTTTTTTTTTTTTCAACCGCTCGTTACGGTCAGCCCCCTTGAATTAATCGTCAGATTAATATCTAATAGTTACCAGAAATATAATGCGCGTACATACTGTAAATGACTGACGCGCTCGAGTTTTTCTAAGAATAGATTTTTTTTTTACTAAGCAGGCGGGTTCCCCTCAGCACACCCCACCATATGGAGGGTTCATACTTGGTAGAGGTACATTAAAGGATGCAAGGATTCTCCCTATATAATTTTCTGACACGCTCGAGTCACTTCAAAAATCCCTGCTTGGGCTCCCCTACTATTACTCTAGGAGACACTTGTAATATAAGTTTAAAAATACAGTTTTTATTATTGTTATTACAGATTTTCTTATCTCATACTTCAAGTAACAACTCCAGAAGCGGTCGTTGACCCAAAAAAAAAAATAGATGAAATCTTTTTGATTTTTATTTTATCGTGTTTAAATAATGACGGGTATCATTATTTAAACACGATAAAATAAAAATCAAAAAGATTTCATCTATTTTTTTTTTGGGTCAACGACCGCTTCACATCTGCAGAGTTTCGCTAGCTAATTTAATTTAACCCTGCATATTACAAAACAGTTGTTTGTGTCAGTCCTCGATATACATAGCACCTAATTCTAACACTGTAAATGTCCAAGATGTTAACCCACTAACAATTCCCTTACATGTTCGTGTGTGTGCCGTATAACAAACTAATAGACTCGATGGTTCGTGGGAAGACGAATGTGACTCAAAAATCAGTCGGTTACAAAGCAGTGAGGGCGCGCGACAGGTTCCAGTCACACCCCTACTCCAGACCACCGCCAGTCACCAGGAAATGACGGGACCACAAACAAGAAGAGGACTGTACAAAGTAGGTTAGACAACAAAGGTTTGTGCTGTCGTCGAGTTTTTATTAAGTAAGGATTTTGTTTGATACCAAGCTGATTTTTAGATATTAGACTTATAGACATATATAATCCTGTTGTGTAAATTAAGAATGTATTGAATTAAAACGTTTTATTTAGTGGTATTTCAGGATTGGTTTAATTAAAATATAACGTGTATATTTCAAATGGAGAAAGCTCGTTTAATATCTTAGAGAACGTCTCAGTCACGAATTAGGCAATTAACTAGGTAGATAACTAATTAATTTGACACAAAAACGTCTCTGAAAGCGTCGAAATTTCAAATATATATTTTGTATAGAACTTAAAGAAATAATTAATACATTTGTCGAAGGGTGTTGTTAATTACAGTTTATACACAAAACAATTTCACAGTGGTTGATATTAGAAATTCAAATAAGTACTTACTGGAAATAATACGTTTCGGAATTTCAATATGTACTTGCACTTGATCGTGTCTACAATCGCAAAGTTAGGACTAAAATTTAATCTAAATCGAAACTTCGGTATTGGGTACGTCAGATTATTGAGCGTGCCGCTTTGATTGGTCGCTCGTGTTAAACGCTCTATTTTGTCCACTCGGGATTGCTAAAGCTTTGTAGGAATATACTCTCACGTACAAAAAACATTCAACGAAATGTAGAAAATTGCTTCCAAATTGAATTTTGAAAAGGTGAAATTTTAAAATAGGACATGTTATCATAGAGATATAGGTTTATCTGTACATCAATAATAGGAATTTATTAACTTGATACAAGCACTTGACATTTGATGAAAAATAATACGTGATATTTAAATGGGCATCCATGTGCGTGTATGCTAATTTTTATACACAAAAATTTAGTATTACTCATTGCACGTGTCACTCAAATAAATAAACGTTTCGTTTTTTATCACGCTTTTTTTTTTTACTCGTATAAAATTTTCCTATAGCCTTTAATACCTTTTTTAAAATAAATTGATTTGGTTATAGACATTATTTGTATGGAATTTAGTGATAAACCTTCGACTTAGCAGACTCATAACGATAAAAACCATTCCGATACTACTAAGTA
This sequence comes from Eremobia ochroleuca, assembly GCA_949629135.1. NCBI lineage: Eukaryota > Metazoa > Arthropoda > Insecta > Lepidoptera > Noctuidae > Eremobia > Eremobia ochroleuca. The sequence continues at coordinate 4,125,887 of OX451388.1, forward strand.
TTCTGTCGTTTTCTCGGCGTCTAAATATTTCGTTTGTATAATTTTGAAGTGTAGTTTTAACACTAGTTTTAAAATATTGCTTTAATATTTGTAATGATTTTGTAAATGTATTGTTTATCAAATGTATTGTATAGGAATATTGTTTTTTTTTTATATATAACTTATTGTAATGTACTAGACACTTCTCTGAAGACTTGAATAACTTGACTCCAAACTGCAAAACTAACGCCCGTTTTCACTAACCCTAGGCGACACGTAAGTTAATGCCTAGTGTAGCTTGGGTTTCCTAGTCAAGCGGTTGTCATATTAGAACGACCGTCATGAAAATTTGTCATTTTCACCAGTATTTGACATTTAAGTGTCAAAAACGCTCTGTTATTGCTGTGTGACCGTTCACAGCTTTCTCAAGAATTCAAAGCTTTTGAATAAACGGGCATTTTAATGTTGAATATGGTATTAATATTTCCATCGGTTAAGCTAAGGCTTAATTAATGCGAGATATCCACAATACCATTCAACTGACATTTTTAATTCCACTTTAGTCTAATACAGTCTAAGGGAACACAAAGAAATATATTTTCGTGTTTCATTTTGTATATAACATTGAACTTTCCAACCGCTATTTCTATAACTTCATTTCTAAAGTATCGCGGCAACTCCGCAATGAAATCGAAACGAAAATATTTCATACTTTAGCAGATTCCGATAACACTTTTAAAAAGACGTCACTAAAGGAAACGATTCTTGCCGATACTACTTTTGTATGATATTGTACTAACTTAGATTACTTTTGATACATTGATTGTTTTTCTATATTATCTTTACATTTACTAGGCTTTTGTAAATGAAAAATTTCTCGTAAGTATCTCCACTAAATATCTGGTATTTAGTAAGTAAATAATAGGCGTATAGTAACAGAATTGTAACGAATGTTTAGTATTTTAATATATCATGTTTATAATTATTACTAATGACTGAATTATTTTCTACGCGTATTGTTTTCTAAGATTTAATTTTGATTAAGTATGAAAATGTGGAGGTTTAATTAAAGAGATTTCAATACTACGTGAATATGTTTTTTTTTTCGTCATTCTAATCGTCGTCTTATATCTATAAAAATAAATAAAATTGAAGTGTTTGTTTGTGTATCAAAATAACAGCTTTTTGTATACACGCTACTTATAACAAAAAACATTTTTTTGAATTTTTGTCTGTCTTTCTGTCTGTTTGTTTGTTCCGGCTAACCGCCGAAACAGCTAGACCTATTTTGACGGGACTTTCACTGGCCGATAGCTGATATTATGGAGTAAAATATCGACTACTTTTTGTCCCGATAGCACAGATAATATAATACTACAGCCGGTAGCATGTTCCCGTGTGATAATTTCCGACATCCACGCGGGCAGAAGCCAGTATCTAATCATTTTGGACCCCATAGATCGCCCATTGTCTTCTAATGCCATTAGAAGTGTAGGTACAACCCATTGGCACTACATATTTCATCTTACTAGGGTAAGTGCACAAAAGCTGAGCGATTCCTATTGGATGTTTAGTTCTTTGTTACAAAGATCATTTTGTAGTGTTAAGTAGCATTTTTTTCAATGTCGTCATGGATATTGTAGGATGATGCATGATATTTAGGGGTTTATTTATAAACGTTGCTTAAAGTTAATGGGCGCTCCACATTCGCGCGACGATCTCGCGAGAAAGCGAGAAAAACACGAGAAACGTGAATATGGAGCTAATGCGCAGAATATGTGAATCGGCTCCATATTTACGTTTATTATGAGCGCCCTTAAGAGACATTAAAACGTCAAAACTGTACGGTTAAACAGTCGCTTATCATTTCTTAACTATAAGCAACATTTATAAATAAACCCCTTTGTTGTTGTCAGGGATGTTTTTATTTAATAAAAAACACCTACAAACTAATAAGTTCTTTTCACTGTTTCATTGATGCTCGATGACTCGAGAGACTGCCTTTTTAGAAGTGAAAAAAAAAAATCTTGTATCCGTATGGCACGCGACATGTCGAGCACAGCCGCTTTACTTCTTGAAACTTGAACCTAGTTAGTTCCTCTTCGCACAGTCTACACTCACACGACCGTGACACTCAACACCCAACAGTCCTGCGTTAATTTATTCCTATTTTTCACTGCGCTCCTCTCCACTGTGATCTGACCCGTATGCAGACCCCATTAGATTCCAGTGCATTCCGGTACAGGAGTCTAATTACGACGGGTACAAATTGAAGGCTTTGAAATATACCCCGGCTTTCTACATGCCTCCCGTACCGTGCAGCTAAGTTCAAATGAGTAATTCGATTCCAAAATTTGCTCATCAACACAACTGAATTTAGTGGAATGCGGCGCAAAAGTGAGCGCTTTATAGTTTTCATATTCCGATTGAATTGAAAAAAAAAAAAAATGTGAATAGGAATGGCATATTTGCTTCACAATTTCCTACTCGGTTCTGCTTTTGTTCTATAGCTGTCTCAGTAATTTTGTGTTCTGTGGTGTTTCGCATACAGTGTGAAAAGGAAAGAATAAGCCGTTTCTGTATACTACGAGAGAAAATGTATGGCCTGCACCATAACTGCGTAACAGTTTTACTCTCAATTTGAATAATTTTGAAGCATATTGCTAATCCATTCCTCCATATGTTCGAAGAATGTGTCTGTTCAACATCGTAAATAACGCAATGAATGTTGTTGAACTGTCAAAATGAAACCCATTGCTGCTGATAGTGTGTTACGCTATTACCCTGCCGTACCTACCTATGATCAACCAATAAAATTTACTTACCCCCTATATTCACAAACATTGTTTAGTTAATTATTGATTAGCAACTTGGTAAACATACACTTAACATTTTTTGACAGCACGGTTGGCGCAGTGGTTAAGCGATTGACTGCTGCGCGTGTCGCGGGTTAGATTCCCGCACGGGACAAATATTTGTATGACCTACAAGTAGTTGTTCCGGGTCTGGAAAGAAAGAAAGAAACGTCACTTAACTTTAATCAACGTTTATAAATAAACGCCGAATACTGGGCAATAACATTTTTTTTCAAATGCGTAGAATTTAATAAATACAAGGATGGGTTTGGTCATGAAAGTATGTACAGAGGCCAGCACATCAAGCTACCCGAAACTGTCAAATTTTCCCAATCAGTTTTGATCCTTATACTATAGCGATAATGTTGAAAATCTATTAAAGAAAGACAGCCTGTAGTAGCTTGATGTGCTGGCGTCTGTACAACAGCTAATTCGCCCGAATAAAAAAAAAGTTGCTCAGAAATAAGGTATTAATTAAAATCGATGTCACTTCTCGATTCATTCCGCGCCAGGTCCCGAAGGTAGGCTGAATAAAAAATCAGGTAAAGGTGTCAACAAAAACGCGTCGAACCCTGAACGAACCGCAAATGAATTGATTCGACGCAATCAATTTTTTCCCACCCTTCTAATTCAGGGAGCTAGGGTACACCGACTCATTCGCTCCCGCTCTGATTATCGGTCAATCATTCGGTCTCACCGTTCAGTTAACTGGAAAATTGGTAATTAGGTATAGGTTAGGTGATAAAATGTGGAAAGTGTGCTGTTAGGAGATAAGGGCGGTCAAGGGCGAGTATCCAAGTTAAGAATAGTTCTTTTGTACGTTAGTGAGGGGATCAAGACGATATTATTCACGAGACTCGAGGAAGAATGATTAAAATTGTTGTTTCCTGGTAATTGCATTGGAGGTAATAAGTCACGTCCATGTGAACAAACCCAATGCCAAAACACAGTCTGAACCATTGTTTGAAACGATGTGTTTGGTTATGCAAATCTGGAATCTGGGCCTGCCTACGATTACGAACCACAGCAAACCTATAATATTTATGTGATTCGGTAGGATCAATGGACCACTTTCCTAGAAATCCGTCCTTCTCGGACCTTTGAAGCTATTTGCATAAAATTAATTACCTATCTTGATATCTACGTGTGTTTGTGATGCGGTCTGTTGACGAACTTCAGCGGTAATAAAGCTGTGATTACATACTTCCCTCATTTTCTAATGAAAGACACTTACACTGTAAGTGTCAAACAAAATCTACTCACATCGAGTCTAATTTGCAGTTTAAAGGATAAATGGTAAGAACCACAAATTACAATAAAAACTAAACCATTACCCTCCCCTGGGGTTCGCCACGGTCGGGTTAAAAATAACCAGTGCCTACTTATTTTGATATTACGGCTTACTGTTTGATAACCGTGCAACTTGCAATAGACTCTATGTTCTATGTTATGGGTTTGGTTTCCGCGCTTAGTCATTAAAGTGGACCATTGTGCGTGGCCCATGGCGGTCGTCGCTGGTTATTCCAACCAGCCCACCTCCCTCCAGAAGTTGATTAAGTCTCCTGCTGACCTGTTGAGAACATTTGTGCAAGATCTGGGTGTCCCGAGGGTTTCTGACCTAATCTGGATGACGCCTGTGCACTCAAAGAGCACATGCGGACCGGTTTTCTGAGCCTCTATGCAAGCCCTGTACAGGGGACTGTCCGTTATGACTATTGTGTGGAAGTGTTTGTTTAGCGAGCAGTGTCCCGTGATGGTCCCCATCGCCAAGCGCAGGCCTTTCCTGTCCAGGCGTAGTAAACGTCTGGTTAGCTTGCCATGTAATGATGGCATGGGTTCCTTGGACTGCCTGCAGCCCGGTGGCGAGGTTCACCAGCTCTTGTGTGTGGGTGTGCTTCCGTAGCCACCTGCGTAGCTGGTTGAAGGGGTGGGCACGACAGGTTCCTGTCCACAGACTGACGTGCTGGATGCCCTTCTGGCCAGCTCGTCAGCTGCGTCGTTTCCTAGCCATCCACTGTGTCCTTTAATCCATTTTAGTGTCACTGTATTGCGGTTCGATACAGTTACCCGTTCAAGCGCATTGTGACATTCTAATTTTTATTAGGTTCGATGTGATGATTATTTTCCCTTGAGATTGGAGGACTGAGGCGCTGTCAGTGAGAATATGGGTGTCCGTTACTCTCCTGGCTACTATGGCATAAGCCGCTTGTATTATGCCCACATACTCCGCTTGGTAAACCGTGTTGTGTATTCCCAGCGGGCTGGATGTGTTTGTGTTGAGGTCGTGTGAGAAAACTCCGACTCCAGTTCCGCAGTCGGTCTTTGATCCGTCAGTGTATACTCTCAACTCTTTCGGGCCTGAGTAGTCGCACTGCTCCTCTTTAAGCGCTATGTTCAAGGGTTCTACTATTTTCAATGTCTGGTGCATTAGGTTGCATAGGGTGTTTTCCTGGGTGCCATTTATTATTATGGTTATGTCGTCGGCGTAGCCTACGGAGAAGTAACCTTTTTCGTTGAGTGCTTTGATTAGGCTGTATATGTCCAGGTTCCATAGAAGCGACGAAAAGACGTCCCCTTGCGGGCAGCCTTTCACACGATGGCCTTCTTGGTGTCTTTTACGGTCACTTGTACAGCTCTCTGTTTGAGCATATTGGTAATCCAGCCGCTCATGGACGGGTCTATACTGTGTCTGTCTAGGGCCGTGGTAATGCTTTTGAACGTGGTATCAAAATCCGTGGTAAAAAAGGTGTGGTATCGTGGTATCGTGGTTTCACGGGCTCTTGAGAAGACTCAAGGCATCTTTCCTGACTCGACTGACCCGGTGTAAGAATGGGATAGTGTCTGAAGTGTTTCATGGTGTGTACCTTCTTAGGCGTTGTTAATTTTATTGACATTTTATTTTGTTGACTTTATTGATGCTAACTGGTGCTAATGACAATGATAATAATTTATAATTTACAATAATTTTATTAATTAATTAATTTATTTATTTATTAATGTAATTCAATGATAATTTGTCAATAATTTTATCAATGTTTCAATAATTTATATAATGTAGTTAATGTATTTAATTTAATTTATTTTTAATGTTATGACAATTTTATTCAATTTTATTTAATTCTATAATAATACTATGGGTTAATTAATGCCTGAAATAAACGATAAAAAAAAAATTAAAAAAAAAAAAAGGCGCCCTCTATGTCAATGAAGGCAGCCAGTGCTGAGCATTTGTGGTCCACTGCACACATTCAGCTTTGGATACCAAGCTTTGCAGCGCGGATTCTGTTGATTTGCCTGTGCCACTCGTTAGCCTTTAGTGAACTTTAATGGCCAAGGTCCACAAGTTAACCATCATGATGTGATGAACTGGAGTTGTTGAGAACACGTGCGTAAGTGCGATCATTTTTAAAAGTAGATACCTACTTACTGTTTGTATTGTGTAGACTCTGGCTGGGCTTCCAGAGAGAAAAGTCCACTGTTCTCGAAGACTGTAGCAGTGGCACTGCGGATACATGTTGTGTAAGGAACGAAGAAGTTTTTGGTGTTTAAGTATCAGGTACGAGGTACCTATACAGCGTGTATCAGAACGATATGGTCAATTTTAAGGGTGATAAAGACCATCAAACTGATTAACTTTCTCCATGGGACCAACATCGTAATAAAATGTATGGGCATTTGGGTCGAGTAGGTGAAGTTCTGTGGGACTCGATAATTTTTTTGCGATTACCATGTAGGTACCGGTACCCACGGACAAAGTTGTTCAGTTAGATGTTCTGTACCACATCATGTCATTTGACCTCACCCTTTTAATACATGTCTACATACTTGCCTAAGATACCTCTACTATTATACAATTCTTTGTAGCATTGTGAGTCGGACTTCCCGGGGGGCCAGTTTCGTCGTTCACAGATCACTACCCCCATCTGAAAGTAAACTTCCCGAACTTCGGTTGTTTGGATTCTTTTTTTACACGTGTGGGTTTGTTGTTCTTTCTAACTCGGATAGAATATACGGGTTTAGGAAGAAGTATTAACTTTTTAGTTTTTAACGTCTGAAGTGTGGTTTGCTGGACAAGATGTAAGTGTAAGTACATGTACTAGGTACCTACTATGTTTCCTCTAGGGGCGTGATGTCTGAGCGCTTAGCTTTCGCTATAGAGCCTGCTGAACACGGTATTACCTTGCTGACTGACTCGCGAATATGTTATTAACGGCTTGAGCTATTGGCCAGTGGGTGGTTTAATCTAAGTATTTTCATTTCTGAATTGTTATTTTTTTGTTTTTGATTTTATCTTTTTTAGTACGGACGCTTTTAACGTGCACGTCTTTCTACATCGTTCTCACATGTATTATTTCAACTTGAATGATGTAACCAAAATTTTGTAACGATTTTTATGATTTAAAAGAGTGTCCGTGGAGTTTCTTGCCCGTTCTTCTCCACAGGTACCTACTACGCTTAATTGGAATGGGCAACTAGCTTCATCTTTCTGACTGACCGACCCCTTGACAATTCAAAAGTGCCTGTAATTGGTTTACTTGAAATAAATGCTTTGAGTTTGAGTTTGAGTTTGGTTGTCTTACTGCCTGGTCACGACTTCGGTCTTAGTGGCGCGCGGCGCGGGGAGCGGGGCGGCGTCGGTAAGCGGTGCGTTTTGCACGCCACGTACCCTCAGTAGCGGTTAGTTGCTACCCAACTGATTTTCAACTTTATCACTAAAGCATAAGGTTCAAAGTTGATTGGGAAATTTCGACAGTGTCGGGTAGCTTGATGTGCTGGCGTCTGTACTACAGTATTGTACACCTTAAAAAGGTCTACAAAAAAATTCACAATGGTATATGTCTATCTCTTAGGGATAACCCACAATAACGATTTTTATCCTATACTTTTTACGAGAAATAATGGCTCTAAAATGATCAGTGTTTCTCTACTATATTATGCATGTATTATACATATAAACCTTCCTCTTGAATCACTCTTTATCTATAAAAAAAAAACCGCATCAAAATCCGTAGCGTAGTTTTCAAGATCTAAGCATACATAGAGACAGACAGACAGCGGCATTGCACCCGTGCGGGTCGCTAGTTCTTAATATGAGAGGAGTGCACGAACTGAATAAAGATCGGTATTTAAATGGCGAATTTCGTGAAATATACGAAGACTACAGAAAATATCCCGATAAGTTTTATGAGTACACAAGAATGAGTGTGAAAACTTTTGATTATATTCTGCAGCATATAGAAGTTACATAAACAGAAACATTGTTTAATTTCTTCCCACAACCTTTTTATGATGTTTTTTTATTTATGTTGGGGATGCTTTGACATCCATATAGGCGGTTGATTTAAAATTTCAGTGATAAATGCCTCGGTATCCATTACCGCCACAAAATCGTCTAAAATTTTTTGTTCATAACTACGCCGCTGAGTACGTCACTCCTACACCGCTGTCCGCGCCGCTCTGTTTTGTGGCGTCGCACTCATTCACTTGTAGGCCTCTGCCTCGAATCTTGCGGGCAGCGGGGCGGCGGCGGCGGCGGCGCGGGAGCGGCAGGAGCTTATGCGTACATTTAAATGGACCGGTTCTCGAAAACAGCGGCGCAGTAGCGGCGGTGGAGCGGGCAACGAGCGGTGCACTCCAGTCAAGCGGTGACCGCCCGCGCGTCTGCTTTGCAGTGTTGTGCTATTTGTTTTTGTGACGTATCGAAATGGTGTCACTGACTCTGGCAGGGCCACC